>PVJX010039434.1:0-15772 GCA_004027295.1 Dolichotis patagonum
GGCCTGTCCTTTTACCACATTTCAGTTCTTCTTGCTTAGCCCTTCTCATCTCTATCCCAGCCCCTCTCTGGGGTTATCATGCCAGTCACCCCCATTCAAGTCCCCCACACACTGTGACATCAGCAACACAGAGTACTGGGAAGGCTCCCCAGTGGCCACAAGACAGAGCCTGGCTGGAGTTTTTGTAGGCAGGGCAGGGTGGGGCCAGCAAGAACCCATTGGACAGAGCCAGTTCTCAGAGCCAGAGTCCTGTCGTCCTTGGAAATCATTCCCTTCTGTCCCCTCAAACTGAAACAAACTCAGCCCCATTGTTGCAGGCTGCTCTCCACACATGTAGTGAGGAAACAGAAGAGAACTAGACCACAACCCAGAGTCAAAATGGTCTGTCTGCAGACCGTCTCCAAAGGGTAGCACAGCCATCTTTAATGTAAAAATGTGCTGCCCAAGGGCCCCTAGTGCTTTCCAACACAGTGAAACTTGCACATCCAGCCTAGCTCTTGAAATCCCAGAGGGAGAAGTGTGGAGGATGAAGAAATGAAGAAAAGAGTCAAATGGAGTGCCTCTCCTGATGGGAGAAAGGGCTGCCCGGCAACTGCAGCACGTGTACTTGCACAATCAATTTAAGAGGCTGTTTACGGAGAATTTTAAGGGAGGGTAAATTCTGGAACAGGAAGAACATCTCATCTTCCACAAAACATCATGCAAACACACACTTCTCAGATGAAGAAGTACAAACAGCAAATAAATACGTGAAAAAACGTTCAATAGCACTGGTCATTTGAGAGATGCAAATTAAAACAACATTGAGATTCCACCTCACCCCAGAAAGAATGGCTACTATCAAGAAATCAAGCAATAACAAATGTTGGAGGGGCTGTGGGGTAAAAGAAACCCTTCTCCACTCTTGGTGGGAATACAGACTGGTGCAGCCACTGTGGAAATCAGTATGGAGGCTCCTCAAAGAATTAGGTGACCCTTGGAGAGAACCCCAGGAAAATCAGAAATAGATGCTGGGAAGGCTCGCAGTGAGGCGATGTGGTGCCCAGAAGGTTCCAGGAGTGAGAACAAGTCCTGTCAAAGCCTGAAGTGGGTATGAAACAGGAAGTGGTGTGGTCAGTTTTATTGTATATTTTTTACTTTGAGACAGGGTCTAAGTTGCCCAAGTGGGACTCAAACTTGTGATCCTCCTGTCTCTGCCTCCCTCAGAATTGGGATTACCGGTCTGCACCACCACATCTGGCCTTCTGGCACACTGTATTGAGCACTTGCAGCCATGCAGGTATGGTACTGGACCCAACAGATACTGTGTCACTTCAGACATAGAGTCATAGAGATGGGCGCAGCCTCTCCCTTGTCTCCCGGCGCCTCACCTGAATCCCACAGGGCGAGCTGGGCATCTGTGGAATCCTTCCCCTCCTGCCTTGCTGAGCCGGAACTGGCCTGCCAGGGCCACCTGTGCCTGAGTGGGGCCAGGGCTGGGTCACAGATATGGGTCATAGGTCATGGATCAGACAGGGTCAAGAGGTGGGAAGTCGCTGCGGGAGTTTACAGACTTCTGATCCCCAGGCCTCCACAGGAGGATAAGCTGCAGCCACTCCAGTGTACTTTTTTTTGACAGGGTCTCGCTATGTAGCTTTAGGCTGGCCTTGAACTCATGATGATCCTCCTGCTTCAGCTTCCCGAGTGCTGGAATTATAGGTATGAGCTGGAATTATAGGTGTGAGCTGGAATTATAGGTGTGAGCCATAATAGGTGAGGTGTGCTGTGCACACTTTCTTTGAAGTCCTGTATTTTCTCATGTGCACTTTTAGTGTCTTTAGATGACTGCTGACAAGTGGAATGTGCTTTGGCACCGGTGAGCGCCTACGGGTGTGGTCCAGCAGGCCTCTGGGTGGCTCAGCTAAGGACAGTGGGGAGAGGAGCACCATGGCCTGTTTAAAAAGGCCTTCTCAGCTCCTCAGGGACCATGGAGACTTTTTTCATGGTGGGTGGGTGGGGTGCACCGAGCGGTCCGATTAGGGGCTGGTGCAGTATTCTAGGTGCTTGTACAATCCAGATCTTAGGTCCAATAAATGAAAACTCACTCTGGCCAGTTGGGTATTCTTGAATGTGCCAAACTCCGAGCCAGGCACTTTACATAAATCCTCATTTATCGTTACCTTATTAATGTTAATAGGCCCCATCTTACAGTGGATGAAACTGCCACTCAAAGTGGTTCACATCTCTGAGACCAAGCTGAGAAGCCAGGTCTCACGCCCAGGCCGGCCTGCCCCTCCTGCTAGCCTGCCTTCGGGCCACCTGTCATCTGCTAGCAGGCCAACCTCATGGGACCGCCTCCCCTTCCCAAGTGCTTATGGTCCTGGTAAATGAACAAGGGCCCAAGAATGCTGCCCATCTGCCCACACAGCCAGTGTCCAGATCTGAAGAGGCCACCTGCAGTGTAAACACGCCCCAACCCTCACCCACAAAGCCCTACCCAGCTGGGCAGCACCGGGGATTGAGGACAGCCGGTGTCTTCTGACCCACAGGCCAGAGTGTCAGGCTACTGACAGGACTGAGCACCCACTGAGCCCGAGACCACAGCAACCCCGCTTCCTCCAGGAAGCCCTCTAGGATCTCCCCACTTCTCAGACTACATTTCTGTTCTCACACAGTAGTTAGCACATTTTAAAACTCTCGTGTTATCTACATTAATCTCTTCAGATTTCTAGCTGAAAGTCCAGAGACTATCTTGCATCTGTGTCTTTCATGAGCCTAGCACCACTGCTGTACCTACCAGGCACTCAGTGTTGAGAAAATAAAGACTCAATAACCCAGCAAGTTGCCACTCGGTGCAGGTACTATGCTAAAGATCAAGTGGTAGTAGCTTTACATATGCTGCCAAGAATCCAGACAGTTCTTTAAGAATATTTAACCCAGATGATTAGAAATGCTCCTAAGATTAAAAACAATCAGGAGCTGGGGATTGAACCATTTCTTTGTGCTGGTGATTGAAGCCAGGGCCTTCACACTGAGCAAGCCCCCATCCCCTTTTTAAAGTTTTGGTACAGAGTCTCACCAGGTTGCCCAGGCTGGCTTCAAACTTTCAATCCTTCTGCATCAGCCTCCTCAGTAACTGGGATTGCAGGCATGCACAACCATGCCTGGCAACTTTTGATTTTTAACCTCAGGATTTGTTTAGATACAGGATCTATGTAGTTCAGGCTGGCCTTGAATTTACTGTGTAACCCAGGGTAGCCTAGGACTCACAGAGATCCTCCTGCCTCAGCCTGCCAAGTGCTAGGACTACAGGCCCGTGCCACCATGCCCAACTCAAGATCGTCTTGTTATATTTGCACAGATAACATTAGGGCCTAAATTTTTTATTTAAAAATTTTTGGTAAGATTTAAAAAAACCCAATAGCTCTCATTTTGTCTTGTGATGCAGTACCTATTGAATGATTCTATTTCATTATTAAAATTATACTTAACATACTGAAAATTTCACACACAACAGATCAAAACAAAGATATGCAAACTCATCCCAAAGAGACATAGTTACCCAACCAGCCAAACCAGACTGAAGCCTGATTGAATTATATGAATCTAAAAAAAGTGCCTCTGACTTGGGCAACCCTGATAGCTAAGATAAGGAGACTGAGGCAGGAGTCATCTTAGCACCAGTATCCATCCAATCATGGGTGGCCGTTTTCACCCGAAAATGACATTCTGGTCTCTGTTAGTCCCTGGGAACACATAATGGGAGCTGTTTTGCTAATGAAAATCAGGCTCTACATCTGGGTCACGGTGAATTTACTGAAGTAATGGATGCCACTTAAACAAGGCCTTTTGAGACTGACTGATGCCGCTCCAACCCTAGCATCAGTGTGGCCTTGTATGTTAAAACACGTTTTTGTTTTGGTTTTTTTTTTTTTGGTCACTATGCTTTTTCTGAGGGGCAGAAGGGACACCTCTTCTGGGGAGCCTTCCGCAGTCCTCTCAGCAGGACCCACTCTCTCCCTTCTCTGGGTTCCAGCACTCCGCTGCTATTTTCAAATGGCAATGTTGTGAAACGAAGTGCACGTAGTTCTCTTTCCTCTACTATACCACAAAGCCAAGGCCCTCATACACATCTTCTGTCCTGGGCTTAGGACACAATAGGCCTTAGCAAAGGTCAACAGAATGATGACTTGCTCACTGTGCATGTTGTAAACTCAACATAGAACTTTCTGACAGTAAGAGGTACACTAGATTCAGGCATGGGGGAGTGTTTTAATATATTCTTCCCCAGCAGCACTATTAAATACAGATTCTGGAGACAACTGGCTTTGTGTTACTGGAGTTTGAACCCAGAGCCTTCAAGCAGAGCTATATCTGCATCCATTTATTAAAATTTTGAGACAGGATTTCCCTAAATTGTCCAGGCCTGGATCACATTTGCAATACTCCTGCCTCAGCCTCCCAGTGTATGTAATATACATGAGCTGCCATGTCCCACAAGGCTGGGCTTGAATCCTAGCTCTAGCGTATTTTAGCATCTTGGGCAAATTACTTGATTGTTTCTGTTTTCCTATCTATAAACTGGGATGGTATCTTTAAATTAGATTGTGGAATCCAAAAATGGGCCTCTGAGATGAACACACACTTCTCAGATGAAGAAATACAAACTGCAAATAAACACATGAAAAAATGTTCAACAGCACTGGTCATTTGAGAGATGCAAATGAAAACAACAGAGATCCCACCTCACCCCAGAAGGAATGGCTAGTATTAAGAAATCAACAACAAATGCTGGAAGGGATCTGGATAAAAAAGAACCTTTCTCCATTATTGGTGGGGATGCAGACTGGTGCACTGCGGAAATCAGTGTGGAGGCTCCTCACAAAACTAGGAGTGGAAGTCTCATTCAACCCAGCTATTCCCCTTCTAGGTATCTTTCCAAAAGAATTAAAAACATTACACCACAGAAATACATATGCATCTATTTTCATAGCAGCAGTTTGTAATAGCCGGATCTTAGAAACAACCTAAATGGCCATCAACTGAGGAATGGATAAAAAAGATGAGGTATTTTTATACAAATGGATTACTACTCAGCCACGAAGAAGGATAAACTGGACATTCTTCAGGTAAATGGATGCATCTTGAGAACACACTATTGAAATATGTCACACATGTATAAACATCATATTGTTTCATCAGTGTCATTATTTTGTCCCACAGAGCATGACTTCAGCCAAAGCAACAACTCAGGTCACATCTGACTTTAACATACTGTGAGCATTTTGAGTTGACTTTTGGATGTCTTAAGAAATTTTTGATGCGCTATAAGGTTTGGGTTTTTTGCATGTGGATATTCAGTTGTTCCAGGATATTTATTGAAGGTAAAATCCTTTCTCAATTGCTCTTGTGTCTTTGCTAGTAATCAATTGTCTGTTATGTGGATATCTATTTTGGGACTTCATATTGGTGGTACCTTGGTAGTTTGTCTATCTTGATATCAATGCTGTTTTGTCATGATTAGTGTAACTTTGTGATAAGTCAGGGGACTGGGGATGGTTGGAGCTCTAATTTTGTTCCTTCATCAAAGTTGTTTAGACTATTCTGAGTCTTGTATTTCTACAGAAATGTGTGAATCAAAATGTTAACCTTTAGGAAAAATGATGCTTGCATTTTGATAAGGGATTGTGTTTTCTGATCTTTATTATTTTCTTCTATTCATTTTTGGTTTTATTTTTTTTTGTAATTTGGAATTTTTTTTTGTTTTATAACTTTTTTCTAACAAATATACTTGATGTTAAAAAATAATAAAGTTATGGGACCCATTAAAAACAAAGTGAAAATCTGGAAAGAAAGAAGAAAAGAAAAAAGAAAAAGAAAAGGAAGAAAGGAAGGAAACTAGAACCGACACAGCAGCAGAAAGGGGCTCTTCACAGTCGGTAACCCTGGCAGCGATACGCCCGGTCCCCACTGCTACCACTGCTACCCCTGCTCCTTCGCCCCTCAGCCGCACTGTGGGTACCTGTGACACGTATGACTACCTCTTTAAAGGTGACCTTACTGAAGATTCTGGAGTTGGACAGAGTAATCTGTCTCAATTTATGCAAAATGAGTTTAATCTGGAAAGCAAGAGCACCACTGCAGTAGCATGGAACGAGAAGCCTCCAGGCTGACAGGAAAGCAATGAAGATACAGATATGGGGCACGGCAAGACAAGAGTGACACCGAGCTGTAACATCAGCGTACTGTCGTGGAGCTGTAGGTCGGTACTGGTCTGTGGCACGGCTAAGTATCTCACACATGAAGACGTGGAGCGGTGGCTGAGAGCTGAGACCGTGCTGAGGGTAACACTGTCATCATGTTTATGGGCAGTGACAGTGATTCACATCATCTCAGAGCCATTCCCACAGATGAAGCCAGAGCTTTTGCAGAAAAGAATGGTCTGTCACTCACTGAGACATCTGCTCCAGACTCAACCACTGTAGACGCCACTTTCCAGACAGTTCTCACAGAGATACCACACTGTCTCTCGGAAGCAAGTGTCAGACAGACGTGAGAACGGCACATCTCCAAGCAACCACGTGGTTCCTAATCAGGTCCCACCAACCACGGAAAGCAAGCCAAAGGGGCAGTGCTGTCCAAACACCTATCGTGGTTCTCTTCTCCCCTAGAAGGCTGTGCACAGTCCATTTCCCAGGTCTGAGATTTAAATTTAAATATGGATGTAAATCCTGTGGCCAATAAATAAAGTAAGTTGTGGAAATTAGTCATATACCTAAATTGCTCCAAATAGTAATAGGCACATAGTAAGTGCCACACAGTTCTCATACATACATAACAACCCGCTCTTCTGCTCATAAACCTAACCTTTAGTCACTGTGCTACTCTGAACTCGATTCCGTGAGTGCGACATGAAGGTATTTATTAGATGAGGGACGTGAAGTTCAAGGAGGCTAAATAACTTTCTCAAAGTAACCTTTACAACATTTTCTCAAAAATGCCAGGGATTCAAGCCCAGGAACAGATTACCCTATTAGATCACTGTGCCTCCCAAGACTCCATGTCAACGGATGCGGACAAAGCCATGTTTCAGGCACTGTCTCTATGTATATGTATTTCCTTTCTTTCACAAAAATAGGAAAAAATAAATAAAAATGAGATTTGGTGTGCATTATTTATGCTCTACCAGGTACTGTTCCACATATTTTAGACATATTAATGTGTGCTGGTTACACACCTACTCCTCTTTGTATGGTATGGACATAATCAGAGGACTGAAAAACTCCAGTGCAAACTGGATATATGGATAGGATGCTTTATTATTAAAGTTTATTTAACTTTCATAATTACAACCTACAATTTAGACATTTGAAAAGTAAAGAGAAAATTATATGAAGAGAGCCCAAATAAAGCTGAACAGGTGTGGAGAAGATGATTAAAACACTCTAAGTAGAGCCACTGAGCTTTCAGCAATACACATGTGTGCTTCTTAAGCACAGGCCCTGCACCCAGGTCAACAACATATCACAAAGGGTTCTAAGACATTCATCCTAAACAAGCAGGCGTGGAGATATAGATATATATTTATATAATATATACATACTTTAATATTATATTGGTCCACTGAGTATACATATTTTAACAAAACAATCTATAATCCAGTTAAACATACATTAAGATTAGGGTACACTTATTACATCAAAAGTTGCTGTTTATAAGTTATAGACATTTATTATTTTCCAGAGTTTTTAATTAAAAAAATATTTTTAAAAGCACTTCAAACATTTGTTCATTTTCCCAGTGCAAAAGAAAGTTGTTCAAGTCAACTTACCTTTTTCCTGAAGAGTAAGGGGAAGGAAAAAAAAATTCCAGCAAATACAACCTATCACTGCTCCCAACGTTACCTTCTCAATCAACGTGTGCAGTAAATCCTTGTCACTGAATTAGTTTATCAAAATTAAAGCCTTGTGATGATTCAGCCCTTGCTTCCTATGTTTGATGTTTTATACTGCAATGTTTCCATTTACAAAAGTAGAAAAGGTATTAGTAGTGCAAGAAAGTGGTTTAAGTTGGTTAAGTTAAATGCCAGCTGTCCAATTATGTGTGAAAGAAAAAAAAGCACCATTTCAAGATGAAATTATGTATTTTGAATTTATTTATAGGCTAGGCAATAGCTTTATCTGTTAATATTGATCAATACCATCTTGACTTGCAAATCCAGAGAACTTTAGTTTTCAGGCACATTTTTCTTCATCCTGTCATTTAGTAAATCATCGAAGTTAGTGACACATGTTTAAAAATAAGAGTACAATTTACAGACTACTTCACAGTCTATTTCAAATTCAGCTTTCTGATAAGTATGGGCTTGTCTGCTAATGGGCTTTTAACACATGAAAAATTTTGGTATTTTAGGGGCTCTTTTCTTTCCCAAAAGTAATTTTTTTGTCAGCTTATCAATTTTATAGATGAAAAATATGAAGAGTAAACAAACTAATTTAAACCATAAAGATGAACAAAACACAGGATGATGTAATACATGTCACTTTCCCATTTGCATTCAGTGAGTTTTTATATTTCAAGTAGTTGAGCCTTCATTAAACAACAAAAAAAGAAAAATTAAAGTACCTTCCAGTTCTAGCTTGCTAAAGTTTCTTCTGCGAAAGTACAAGAATAAACCTATCACAAACTAAAAGAGGGCAGTGCCAAAGCAAAGGCAGAATGGCTGGGTGTTAAGATTTTTGCTTACCTTATGCTGATGAGTATAGTTTAAGTGATAAAGTCTTTCTGCTGGCACTTAAAATGAACATTTGCTTACAAATCTTATTTGTAAGAAACTGATTTTGTTAATTAGCAAACATATGGAGAGGTTATCTACTGGTACAAGATTCTTCAAATTCAGAGAAAATTTTGAAAAATGTATTTCACACATGAAGTTTTAATGTTTTTATTTCAGAAAAATTTGTCTTTCAAGTTAAAATGGTTCAACCTGAAGCATTTCTTTTTTAGTAGTAGAGTAGACCTATGCAAAATGTTTTCCTTATCACTAAAAAACTAATGAAGAGTATTTTTGCTGTAAGGACATTTAAAAACATACTTTAAACTAGCCAGTTTGTACCAATCATAAAAGAAATAGGTTTTTTCCTTCCCTCTCTTCAACCATTCGAAGCAGGGGAGAATACTGCAAATTGGAAGAAGCCCACCGGCTCCCATCGGAGTAGCTACAGGTCGAGGCTAGCGCAGGGCGAACGCAGAAGCTCGGGTGCTAAGGCTGTACAGTGAAGCAGCGGAGGCACGCAGAGGCTCGCGGAAAATGCACACAGGACAGGCGCCTAGGGGAAGCTGTCTCATCTGATTCACTGCTTTTCGAGGAAGAATGAAATGAGACAAATCTGAAAAAAAACCAAAACCTTAGACTTTTGTCACATTTACAGGAATCTTAAACCCTTTGTATTTCCATGCTCATAGGTAGTTCTGATATACATGGTAAATAGCTTCAAAACTAAGGAAGACGAATATTGTATTGTTGACAAAGGACGAGAGAATTCTTCATGCTTCTGATATCTCAGATTTGCTAAGTGCAATAGCCAGTTCTAAGTCTTCTTGTTCTTGCTGGTTCAGTCGGGCAAGCCTTTGTTCTTCTGCTCTCTCACTCTCCCTCTTGGCCCATTCAATCATATCTTCTTCAGAGGGATACTGCCATTTAAAAGACAGGAAAAAAAATGAACAAGTAAAAAAAAAGGAAAACAAAAACCAGTTTTTATGAAAGAACACTACTTGTTGCCTTTGAAGGACATTGGGAATATTCTTTTTACTTCTTTTTGTTCTCCTTGAAAACATTTTTTTTTTTTTTTGAGACATGGTCTTACTGTGTAGTTCAAGGTGGCCTTGAATTTGTGGCAATCCTCCTGCCTCAGCCTCCTGAGTGCTGGGACTACAGGCATGTACACCATGTGTGGCTAGGCAGGTTTAACTAGTTAGTAAACTGGCTTATTTTTAAAAATTAATGTAATCTATACATAGTCTACAATAGTCAACCTAAAAAACATCACTTTAGAAGTAGAAATGTTTAGGTAATTGAGACTGAAAAACAGGAGGGTTATAGACTTTTTAATCTACTGTTTGTTATTATTTTAACTTTAGTGAGCAACTTCACATGATAAATCATTTTTAACTTAATCCTACAGGTGATTTTCCACCGTATCCTAACCTTTCAGGTATAAAACTATGAGTAAAAAAGTCCCTAAGAGTACTGAATATACTAAGCAAGATGTGAGCCAAATCCTAAAGAATTTTGGAAGATTTTGGCGGGCTTTGAGAGCTTTTCTCACTCAGTTTTTAAAAAACTTTAATACTGGTTATTACATCAGGGAAATAGTTTAACTCGGAAAAACAGCAAGTTTTTTTCTGTCTTTTTGAGACAGGGTCTCATATGCAGTTCAGGTTGGCCTCGAGCTCACTTTGTAGCCCATACTGGCCTGCAACTCACAATGATCCTTTTGCCTCAACTTCCTGAGTGCTGGGATTACAAGCATGTGCCACCACACCCAGCTAAAAACAACAAGTCTGTCGGAAGCTATAAACACAAAATTCTTGGTTTTAAATCTTGTTACATAGAGCTGGCCCATAAAAGGGTGAAAGAAACTGTCAAACTTCTTAAAAATGGTAGTTTTTTCTCTACAGAATTAGAGGACCTGTGAAACTTAACAAAACTTACAGATCTTTTACAATGAAAAAAATGAGGATTTTTTTTTATTATGAGCTGCTTTATATTATACTATACTCAGATATGAAATAAGCAAAATGCCTCAGCTATTGTTCAAGACTTATTTTCAACCAAGTTGGGACTTGTGGAAACTATATTTAAGATAAGAAATGTTACAAAGTGACAGAGGATTATTTTACACTAAGTATTAAAATCTCTTAAGAAGGCCAATTCTTGATTCTCTGCTTGAAACAGCTCAAATTCCATCTAAAATGAAAGTTAAGTCAGGATAATTCTAGTTGTAAAATATCCAAAACACTGGTTCCTATTTTATCCCTTTCCACTCTGCTGAAGAAGCTAGAGTTTAGAGTACGGATTCAAAAGCTGTGTAGTGCAGTTGCTTTCACTGCAAGCAGGTTCTTGCCTATCTGTTAACTACAAGCAGTGGCATCTTGCTGAGTGACCCAATGCTGTGCTACCCTAAGGAAGGAGACAGCTAGATTGTGGCCAGGATCACCTATTTCCAAAATCAAGGGAATACGCAGGCAATGACAAAGTGACCATTTTGCTTGGAAAACAAAAAACTGGGGAAAATGAGACTTTATTAGCTACTCTAAGAATCTTATTAAAAAACCAGAACAACCTGGTTTTGTCTAAGTAAGAGTAGAATGCATAACACAGTATTATGTCCCTCTAAAGTGATGATTCTGTGGTTGGCTGCCCCACATCTAAGATCTTTTTTAATTTTCATTTTTAACATCTACTTTTTTGTTTTGTTTTGTTTTGGTTTTGGTTTGGTTTTTGAGACAGGGTCTTGCTATGTAGCCCAAACTGGCCTGAAACTTGGGGAGATTCTCCTGTCTAGGCTTCCCGAGTGCTAGGATTACAGGTATGCACCACCATGCCCTACTCATCCTTAAAGCCCTACTTATGCGTCATCATAGCACCTTTCCATGGTTTCTGACACCCTTCCTTTTTAGTCAGCTCTAAGAGAACACAGAGTAAATATAGGAAGCTAGTGAACTAGAGCCCTCTAGATAAAAATTGCTTAGATCTTAAAAATAATTCTTTCCTTCAAGCTGACAGTGACTTTCTTTTTGAGATGGAGTCTCCTGCTATGTTTCTCAGACTGGTCCTCAACTCCTAGGTTTGAGAGGTCCTTCCACTTCGGCCTCCAGAGTCGTTGAGACTACGAGTGCGCACCACCACCACAAACAGTAGATGGTCACATTCTTCCCCTCTGTGGTACTGGAGATGGAACTGAGGGGCCTTCACACTGAGCTACAACCTAGCCCTTTTTATTTATTCTGACATAGGGTCCCACTAAGTCGCCCAGACAGGAGTTCAAAGTTATGGTCCTGCTGCCTCAGCCTCTCAAGTGCTGGGATTATAGGCATGTACCACCATGCCCTGACAGTAAATCATGAGATAGGTTCTCACTGGATAGCACACTAGCTTTGAACCTGCTATATTAATCAGGCTGGTTCTGAATGCATGATTCTCCCACCTTAGCCTTCCCACTGCTAGGATTACAGGCATGTGCTACCACTCACAGTAACATTTTTAAAAAGCTACATCGAACTAAGGGTATAGCTCGGTGGTAGAGCACATGCTTGCATAGGCAAGGCATTGAGTTCACTCTCCAGCACCAAGAGAAAAACAAAAACAACAACTGCTATGTAAGTAGAGGGAATAAAAAGTTAATTTCTAGTTACTTGATCTTAGCCAAAAGGCTAAGTGATTTTATTTTCTACTCAAAGAATTCCTGGCCCTACCCTCAGAAAACAGTTGCTGACTGATGTCTAGAAATCATTAAAATTTTATACACAAACATGCTCACAGTTACAAATACACAGTTTATTTTTCATCCAGTGAGTAGATAATGGATTACTCTGTGATGGCCCATTAAATCACCACCAACTAAGCCTGGTGTAGTGGTACATGCCTGTAATCCCAGCACTTAGAAGGCTGAGGCAGGAGAATTATTGCAAGTTCAAGACTAAAGTGAGCTACAAAGTGAGCTCAAGGCCAGCCTGAACTGTCTCAAAAAGACAAAAAAAAAAAAAAATTCACTATCAACTATAACCACCTGAAAAATAGTAACTGTCAAGATTTTACTCATGTTTATAACCTGAGAAGAGCTTATATATCACAAGAACTAAAACTATTAAAATCATTTGTGCAATGAAACAATTTTAGAACTATCCAAAGAGAACCAAATAGACATTTTTCTTGGGAGAAGAATTAAAGGTCACTTTTAGTATGTTGGTAACTTTAAATGAGATGATACAAATTATGTAAGACTCCAAAGTAATCTTTGAAAACTCTTCAAACTGTAAGTCAAAAGATTTTTTCCCAAACAGCCCATTCACAGTACTTACAGCACTGAAGTTAGCAAAACTGCTTGGGTCAGCCTCTTTATTGGCAGTGGCAGAAGTAGAAGTGAATGGATCACAAAACGTATCAGGATCTTTTTCTTTGAGGCTATCACTTCCGGGGAAAGGCTGAAATGGATCATTCACTTTAAAGGGATCAGAAGAATCCAATTTGTTGATGGGTCTTTTCCCTGGATCAAAATCATTACAATTAACCAATAAATATAGCAAACAAGCACAGAGAACACACAGATGGGACAGTAAAGAACTGTGAGTGGAGGATGGGATGAAGACTGAAAACACATTCTTACTATTGTCAGAAATACACACACCAATAGTCTCTCAAATACATTCAGCTAGGTGCAGCTAAATGAAAAACAGCAAAGAGAGGATGTACCAGGATTTTAAATTTTTGTCCAAAGATTAAACTCACTCCCTCTTAAAGTAGTATAGTATCAGGAGGAAAATAATAAAGAATAAATACAGGAAAGGCCTCTCTTATTATAACATCAACCTGATACTTATATAATCATCCACCAGTGGTAGTAATGACTTTTGAAAAAATTGTAAAATTCTTCTGATTTTTCTCTACATCTGTATACACAATATCTAGTAGTATAAAATTAAAAATCACCTTGACAAAACCCTGCTTATTTTTTGTCACATATAATATTTCAAAATGAAGACTATAAACAGTTTTTGAAGTCTAAGGCCTGTATCTATGATTGTTGGCAAACTAATCTTTGACTAAATAATAATACATTGTCCTGTTACTTGGTAACTCAATGCTATTTTCAAGCAAGTTCTCTAACTTATTTATTTGTTTGTGTTTCTTTTTTTTTTTTTTGAAATGGGGTCTCAATCTGTTGTCCAGGCTGGTCTTGAACTCATGGTGATCCTCTTGCCTCAGCTTCCTGAGTTCTGGGATTACAGACATGTGCCACCATGCCCTGCTGTCTAACTGTTAAAGCCTCAGACTTAGTGCTTGTTGAAGAAAACATGAAATAAGCGGAGGGTAAAATATCTTCAAATATATTCTTTTCCTAAAATGAATTAAGCTGGTAACAGCAATTGTAACAGATTTTCCATTAATGTAAGACGTTTACATCTCCTTTCTGGATGGATCTTGTGACGGTAGGCAGTTAATTATGACTACTATCTAACAACTGAGGCAACAGAGGTTTAGATACATGAAATTATATATACCCAAGATCACAGGAGCAAGGGCTGAAAGTATAGCTCAGAGGTAGAGGACTTGTCTAGCATGTGAGAAGCCCTGGGTTCAGTTCCCAGCACTGCCAAAAAAGAAATAACAGAATCACAGAGCAAGTTGGAGATATTCTGAATTAGATATTTAGGCTCCCAATTAGTGCTCTTTCCAAAAAACCCACTGTTTTTCCTTGCTCTATCTATAATGACATATACTTTAATTAACATGTTAGTATTTTATTTAGGATTTCAAAATAACATCACTATTGATATCGTGTACATATATAAGAAATTTTCTGAGTTACTTTTTCATACAGTTTTGACAACTTACTTTCTAGCAATATATGATATAGGCTACTTTCCCTTAAAAGACAGCATCCACTTATTTACCTGATTTTTTTTAAACAGCAAAGGGAATATTAACAATTGTACAAGCAATTTTTAAGTCAAAACAAGAAAAGAAACCTGCCCAAGAAATACCATGGAACAGTTTATTATGAAATGGCAAGAAACACAATATTTAACTACAGGGGCTGAATTTACCAAACACATTAAGGAATCATATGTAACTAAAAAGCCAATGTGCCAAAGGTATCTTTTCACAGGACAGCCTAGCAGCACCACAACTACTCAGGGCACTGCCTTCAGCCACTGTTTATAGAACATTCTTCTCCTTCACACAGTGCACACACATGAACACACACTGAATAAAACCAAAAGTGAAACTATTAAGAATTTGTTCCTGATGCCCTCATCACTATTATAAAATAAAGGAGTCTTTTAAGTGAGCTAAACACAGTATTTTCTTCAAGAAGGGCAAGATTTTATTTTAAAACCACTATCCTGCTAAATTCTAGATACTACAAGCCATCATTTTTACACATCTACAGATTTAAGGAAGACTGTATATTGAAGGAATAGGATTAACTTTCTTTTATAAAAATTAATTAAAACAGCAGAGTATGGGAAAGTGCTTTTCAAATGATGATCAACAAGCTTCCAAAAAGCAAGAGATTTCATCTGTACTTCTCCTTTCCCATCTATTGCCTCTCTGAAGGATTCCGGCAGTGCGGGGGGGTGGGGGTGGGGTAGGAGTGTGGGGCTCCTGTCAGAAAGGCAGTTTGTGCTGGTTACACACGCTGGCTCCTTAGGCTCATGGTTATAATTCTTCATGGAAGTCAGAACAAGTGACAGCAGCAAGCACTGCTATGCATTTGACTTGTTTTGTTTAAAATGCCTTCTACAGGCCAGGGGTTTAGCTCAGTGACCTGTCTGCTTGGCAAATGTGAGGTTGTGAGTTCAATCCCTGGTACCAAAACAAAACAAAACAAAACAAAACAAAACAAAACTCCTTCTATAGAGCCGGGCATGGTGGCTCACGCCTGTAATCCCAGCACATGGGAAGCTGAGGCAAGAGGATAATTGTGAATTTGAGACCAGCCTGGGCTACAAAGTTCAGTTCAATGCCACTCCGACTGCACAGTGAGACCCTGTCTTAAAAAGACCA
>PVJX010039435.1:0-15765 GCA_004027295.1 Dolichotis patagonum
ACATGGATACCACTAAGTGTTTAATGCTGTCTCCCCAGATGTAGATGGCATGGAGAAGGAAATCCCCCCCCCGCTTCTGTGATCCCTAGGCAATTTGTCTCCTGCTCTCTGCATCTCACATAGTTGACATATAGTACCTATGACACACAGTGCCTGAACTTTGATGGGCCTAAGCCAAATGATGACCAGAGTGATGGAGTATTTGTTTCCTGATGCAGGCCAAGCTTCTAGACTATTTGCTCTGATTACTCTCTGCTTCCCTTTTTATATCACTTGTTCAGTATCTTCTTCGTTGCTAGTCAACAGACTGCACTGAGGGCAGTGACTAAATCAGTCTTGTCCATTACCTGTCCTGCAGTTCAGTGCCAGCCACACCATAGCCCTCCGTAAAAGCTTTTTGGGTAAACAAGTGCTGAACAACTGTGGTACTAGATCACCTGAGAGAAAGCTGTGAGTCACAGTCCTTCACCCAGTACCTGTGTCACCTTCATCCCAAGGAGACATGGCATAGGAGTGAAGCATGTGGACTCTGCTACTTACAAGCAGGATAACCTTGAGTAAGGCAACTAATACAGCAGTGCAGCACTCAGCTGTAGACTGCGGTTAATAACAGAACCTGCACCGTACTGTTGCTGTGTGGGTAAGCCACTTGTAAAGTGCTTAGAATATGCCTGACACAAAGAGAACCCCAGATAAGTCTGATCAAATGATAGCATCATGTTTTATCTACCTATGTATCTATATCTATCAATACAATTTCCCCAATTATACTTAAAAACTCACAGAGGGCAGGAACCCTGTCTGGTTTTGGTCTCCATATATCCCTCAGTGTTTACCATGGGATTTGGAAAATAGTATGGGCTCAGTATTCATTAAAAAGAGTGAACAGATAAACTAATGAAAGACTGTACTCAAACCCTGCCTCTCCTTCTAAAACTAGCCTGATTATATTGTGATTTGCCACATCCCTTAAGTGACTGCTTTACTCAGAGGGACTTCAGTTCCTTTTTCTAGATCTGCACCTACTACAAGTTTGCCTTCTAACATGTCTCCCCTACAAAAGAATCCCCCAGGACAAACAGTTTTTTGTTTAAGGTGGAGCCCTTGCTGTACCAGTTTTTAACCTAATACTTCAGGCCTCCTGAGCTCTTTTAAATCCTGATTCTGTAGTACTATTCCAAACTGTGACATCTGCAAATTTGATAGGAATGTTTTTTTTAAGGTTTGATCCAAGTAATTGATTCAAAATAAGTGTTTGCAAGAAATTATACAAGGTCTATACTTTGAAAATTGTGTCTGGGATAAACCTAAATAAAATAACAATAATTATAATAACAGGGCACTAATCATGAATGAGGAACTTCTAGAATAACTGCCTTATATGATAGTAGCTACTGTAAAGGGTGGCAGGTATTAGTGATTTACTCTACTGAAAGATAGTAACCATAATGTTGAATACAACAGTGAATCCCAAACACAATCAATTCGAGAATGTAATTTCCTTATAGGACATATCAGAGTCAAACCTCATGTATTCAGTACAGTTCAGCACTATGCATATTTCTGGGAGCAATTCCATTTAGACATTTCCAGTAATTAAACTCATATAAGCCATCACAGGACAGATGGGCATGCTATTTAAAACAAATTAGAACCTTTAAGGATGAACATGTACTATTGAAATCTAAATATAAATTTGCTTTGCATTTTAATTGAATAGTACTATTGTTTCATAGATAAAGCTGATGTGAAGACTTCAAGTGATTATCTTAAAGACTACATCTTAGAAGAAAAAATAGTAGTCAGCCATAGTCTGTTCATATAATTTGTCAATATTTCTGGAAGCTTTGAAAAGCTTTTCCCTGACATTTAAATTATCTGTTCTATTGGATAATTTTGTAATTAGAAAGGAATGATAAATTTTATCTTGTTTTCTTTCTATGTCTTAAAGGTGTCTGGACATAAAATTTGGATAGTGATTTTAGCTTTCTTGATGTCCCTCACTGGCCTGTCACCAAAGGATTGTGTAACATTGTGTTTACTGATGGCATAATTTATTATTTCCACCAAAGACTTACTTTTGATTATGAGAAATCTTCCAATCATTTGATTGACATCACACTGCCTACTTTAATGTTTAGATTTCAGTGTTTTGCTTTTTAAAAAAAATCTCTGATTATCCTTGTGGTGTTGATAATGCAATTTTGTCTATTTGGAATTCTTAA
Source organism: Dolichotis patagonum (assembly GCA_004027295.1). NCBI lineage: Eukaryota > Metazoa > Chordata > Mammalia > Rodentia > Caviidae > Dolichotis > Dolichotis patagonum. The sequence continues at coordinate 2,226 of PVJX010039435.1, forward strand.
AGCTAGGGGTATGAAAGAACAAATTGTGTTAACCTTACTTCAGCTCTAGTTTGGTACTGAAAGCCTAAATGTGTTTTGCTTCACACTTATTAGGGAGCTATTGTCAGAGGGAAAGGAGCACACTTTCACATTTAGTTAAAAAATATTCAAAATTATAAACAGTATGATCTGAAAATGGCTGGAAAAAATGCCCTGGTGTTAACTGTGGTTGCCATGGAGTGATATAATTAAGTCTGGGTTTTGCTTTTATGTTTTTCCATAGTTTACAAATCTTTCACAGTGAGCGCGTATTACTGTTAAAATTAAAAAAAAACAAGCAGGAGCTAGGGATGTAACTGAGTGGTAGAACACTTGCCTAGCACTTACAAGGCTCTGGGTTCAATTCCCAGCACCACGCATGAGTGAGTGAATGAATGAATGAATGAATTGAATAAAATCATTTATTCTCAACAAATGAACATGTTAATGAACTGGAACAATTGAGTACTCCCATTTCCTAAGTCAGAACTTCAATGCAAAGTTCTCTAGTTCCCTTGTAACTGTGTCAACGAATCTTTTTCTAGTCGAATACTGAAATATACATTGTTGATCCATCAACTTTGCTACTTTCTGGGATGCTGAGGCAGGAAGACTGCAAATTTTAGCCCAGCCTGTGCCAGATGACTCATCTGGCACAGGCTGACTCAGTAAGGCCTTTCTTCCAAATAAAAGAGACCTGGAGATGTGGCTCAACGCAAAGGCCCTGGCTTCAATCCCTCATACCAACAAACACACAAACAAACAAAAACTCTTCCATGTAAACCGTGGAACCAGTTGCATGCTATGCAGGACAGCAGGGCTCTGGTACCTCCATTCATCTACAATTGCATTTTCAAAAGCGGCAAGCTCGCCTGACGGAGCAGCTGATGACTGCCCGGCTGGACACTGATGATAATGATGGGAACAAGGCAGTGCCGTGAGTTCCCAGGCAGTTTCCTTCTGAGCAGCGCTGGAATCCTTTTCATCGCCATCTTCTCTACTCCTCCACGCCTTAGCTTCTCCCTTGCAGTGGTCAATGGCGTGATTTTCTTGTACCTCTGGTCTCTGTGCCCTAGATTGAGAATATATTGCCACTGTTAGGACTGCAAATGCTCATGGAGAAGTGGAAGAAATTAAAATGTATGATCCTAGACTCCCCAAAAGACCATTCATAAGATGACAAGCAAGAACTTTATCCTTTGAGTATAAAACCATGCTGAAAAGTAAGCAAAACCCATAAAAAGTAGTTATTCAAATTGTGCAAAATATCTAACATTATCATATTGTAAGAATAATTTTAGAAATAACTTTGTTTTTTTAAGAGCAGAAAATATTTATTGAGAGAAAGAAAGCTTCTGTCTGAGAGACAGAAGGGGACCCCAGCGGGTTGCCGAGGATCCTGACTTTTCCAGGGGTTTTTCTAGAGCAAACCACGAGGGGGGGGGTCCAAGGTAGGAGAAAATGGGAACTTGCAAGGCAGGTGGGCATGAGGTGGGGCAGAACTATGATCAACAAATGAGACTGGGAGTATAATTGCTCAGGTAAAATTGATTAAATAGGGAGCAAGCGGGCATGAATACAGAACAGGGTCTTTGCCTAGAGGGACTTGGGTTAGTGACTCCTGACTTCCTCAAGGTGATCCATACCTGTTTAGAATATCATTTCCCAATGTTTATCCTTAGGGTGTGGCTGCATTTGTTTTGTTTTTTGTCTTGAGGTCTGGCCCATAGCTGGAGGTGTCTGTCTCCTCCGAGGTTACAAGGTATCTGGCCTTGTGCACTGGCTCCTTTGAGGGCATAGCCCCGTCTGACTGCCTGTAATATTTCTAACTCAGCCGTGGGTAACACTCCCCCCTCTGAAGACGTGCCTGAACTGCCTTGAGCAAATGATGGGCGATGACTCATCTGGCACAGGCTGAAGAGGGGGTCATAGTTGTTGATAGGCAGTCAGAAGATAACTTTATGAGCCAGCATCCCACTATGTAATCTAGGCTGGCCTTGAATTTCCAGTGACCTTTCTTTCTTTCTTTCTTTCTTTCTGCTTGCTTGCTTGCTTGCTTGCTTGCTTGCTTTCTAAGCCAGGGTTTCATTTTATAGTGTAGGCTTCAACTCACCATGTAGCCCAGGTTGGCCGCGAACTCAGCGAACCTCCTGCCTCAGCCTCCCAAGTGCGGGGAGCATGTACTATCACACAAGTTCAAAAGATAACTTTAGAAAATTGTTGTATTTCAGCCAAAAATTCCATTTTAGTTGACCCAAAGTTTTGTTAAATTCAACGTTTTTTCTGATTATAATGATGACACCTAGTCCAAATCATGGAATACCTAATACAGAAAAAAAGCCACTTAGACATTCCAGGCCCCTCTGGAGTAAACATATTCATTAGAGTCGCTCTCCATCTGTATGAATATATACACATATATGAGGCATGAGTGAAAAAATGCAGCAAATGTTTACATTTAAAAAGTTATTCCAAGCCAGGCATGGTGACGTGCACCTGTAATCCCAGCACTCAGGAGGGAGGCCAAGGCAGAAGGATCATTGCGAATTCAAGACCAGCCTGAGCTACAAAGTGAGCCCAACCCCAGCCTGAACTGCATAGTGAGACCCTGTCTCAAAAAAAGACAATAATAATAATAATAATACTACAAAATAAAAAGGTATTCCAGTAAAAGACACATTGCCATTAATCACCCTCCAAATACCCTCCTCTCCTCTAAATACACTAATCTCATCAGTTTTGCCACTTTCTGAAGCAGGGCTTCAAGACCTCTTCCGTGTATGTCTTTAATTGCCCTGTTGTGGCTGAGTTGATGTCCTTAATGACTTTGGGGAAGAGCCAGCAGATCTGTTGAATAACGTCTATGAGGGCACACCAGGTATCACAAACGTGTTTTTCTGTTGGACGGCACCCAGCAGCAACCCTCACTGCGCTGTTAATCACACTCCCTAAAGACATGCAGGAAAGAGGACTCCTGGGACTGCTTCAGAGAGGGTCGCTGTCAGCAATGATGAGGTGTGTTTGAAGCAAAGGAGAGTATTTTGGGGGAGATTAGTAGCAATGTGTCTTTTATGATTTTTTACATTTAAAAACACCATATATTTGATACCCCTTGTACACATGTATGCTTTTATATTATGCATACTGCTTTGTAATTTTTACCCCTGAAAGTGATAAGGCCTTTTCATGTTAATTAATTCAGAAATAAAGCTGAGTGGTATTTCATTGATTTCATGTACGTGGTAAATTTAATGACTCCCTCGTTGATGAATATTTAGACTCTTTAATCTCTCTGCCTGCTATTACAACCAACATGGCCAAGGACTCTGTATAAAAATAATTTGCAAAAAAAATTTAATTTGCATCCTTGCCAGACTGGCTTCTTGGTATGAAATCAAAGATATGGAATTCCTGGGACAAAGGATGTACACGTCAAAAATCCTCATATTCTGTGTACTGACAACCTATCCCTCAGAAGAGCTGTATCAACATGTACCCCCACCCACCGGGTGCTGGTTTACCCTTGCCATTCATAGCATGAAGTGCTATCCATCTTTAATAATTCCCAGTAGATCTGGCATTGGCGGACTATGGCTCACAGGCTAAATTCAGTCAGTATCTTTGCTTTCAAAGGACTTTGGAGGGAGAAATGGCAATGAAGACTATGGTACAGAGACTGTACGTGGACTACAAATCTGGAAATTTCTACTATCTAGCTATTTACAGACAGGGTTTGCCAGCACAGGACTGGAGGAAAAGTAGCATATTTGTTCTTTGTCATATTTGCTTTTCTGTGCTAATTTGTGAGTTCAAGCATTTTCTCCATGTGTGTGTGCATGTGTATGCTTTTATTTAACCACCCAAAGGTGACCATCTTGTCGGACTTGGTGGCACATGCCTGTAGTCCCAGCACTCAGGAGGTTGAGTTAGGAGGATCGCCGCAAGTTTGAGGCCAGCTTGGGCTACACAAGCAAGTTCAAGGTCAGCCTAAACTACATAGTGAGAGACTTTATCTCAAAAAACAAAAACAAAACAACAGCAACAAACCAAAGAACAAAGTTGATCATACTTTTTCCTTATCAATGAGTGCTATTTGAATATTAGGAACATGCACATGTTGTCATATATTTTGCAATTATTTTTCTGTGTCATTTACCACAAAGTATGGTATGTTTTTATGTCGCACAGGAAGTTTTAGCAATAAGGTAGTCAACATAGATCTTTAGAGAATGACAGTGGGTACCATTTTAGGTATAGTGCTAAAAGAAGTTCTCTCTGAAAGGTGGAATTTTATCAGACAGCTGATTTAAGTTGGAGGAGAGAGCCATTCAGACACAGAGGTAAAGTTCACCTTTATCCACTCTGTGCGAACAGCAAATGCGTAGACCCCAAGATGGAAAGTTACATGGCATCTTGCAGGTATTGCCAAGATGTTGGTGTACCCAGAATGGAGAGAGTGTGCTAAGCATTGAAGTTAGACAGCTAGGGAAGGGTAGACCTCTTGAATCACAGTAAATTATTGGATTGTATTCTGAGTACCAATGGAAGTTTGGAGTCCTAGGAATAGGAGTGTGACATGACCTGGTTGAAGTGTGAAAAGGATTACTTGTATCTATTTTAAAACATATATTTTATCATAAATACATGTCCAAATATATACATAATATAGAAAAGTATAAACAACCAAGTAATGATGATATACTTTTAGTAAGATTTTAGGAATATACATTTTATTTTTGGTTCTGTGAGACAGGGTCTCAATATGTTAGTTCAGGCTGGCCGTGAATTCGTTATATACACCAGGCTAGTAATCCTCTTGCTCCAGGGTCCCTAGATCTGCTATTATAGGCATGTGCCACTGTGCCCGGTGGGGATATACATCTATAGCTACATCTGTATACTTATACCTATATCTATATCTACATCTATAGCTACATAGCTTAAGGTTGGGGGGTATCTCAAAGGTTTTCTAGCCCAGAAAAAAATCTAGGCACATATGGCCAAGTGATCTTTGGCAAAGTTGCCAAGAACATACAGTGTTCTTGTAACATTGTATTGGGAAAAGAACAGTCTCTGCAATAAATTGCCTTGGGATCTGGGCATGTAGCTCAACAGGTGGGTACTTTGCCCAGCAGGCATGAGAGCATGGTTTAATATTTAGCACCACACACAACAAAATTAAGAGTATTGGGAAAATGAGATATTCACATGCAAAAGAATCAAATTTCACTATTGTCTCACAGCATTAACAAACATCAGCTCAAAATGGATCAAAGACAGCACTAAAACCATATCATTACTAGGAGAAAACATACAGGGAACTTGCCTTGACACCGGCTCTCCACAAAGATTTTTTGAATACGATCCCAAATTATAGGCCACAAAAGGAAACACAGACAAATGGGCTTGCATCAAGCTAAAAGGATCCTGCAAGCAAAGGAAAGAGCAGAGTGATGAGAAAACCCATGGAATGAGAAAATATTTACGAACCATACATATAGGAAGGGTTCATATCCAAAATAAAGAATTGAATTCGATAACAAAATTTAAAAAGACAACCTGATTAAAAATAACCAAATAATCTGAGTAGACAGTCCTCAAAAAAGTCAAACTTCTGGAAGATTCATGAGGGAAAAAAAAAGCTCAGTACCACTAACCATCAGGGAAATGCAAGTCAAAATCACAGTATCAACCTCAATCCTTTTAGATCCTTTAAAGAGATGAAAGATAACAAGTGTCGCTGAGGGCCAATTACACACTGTTGCTGAGCATGTAAATTAGTACAGCCATTATGATAGAAAAAATATACAGTTTCCTCAAAAAATTAATAGAACTACCATATGATCCTGCTTTCCTAGTACTGGGTACATACCCAGAGGAAATAAAATCTGTTGAAGAGGCATCTTCACCCCATGTCCTTTGAAGCACTTATTCATAAATAGCTGGGAAATGGAAATAATCTAACTGTCCATCAACTGAGGAATGCATAAAGAAAATGTGGAAGATAGACACACTGCATTACTATTCAGCCAGTAGACTGAGTGTCTTCAGTTATGCTGTCTGGGCTGCCTGGATGGCCTAAATCGACTAAAAAAATGTTCACCTTTCATGATCATTTTGACTTTGGGGAAGAGTCACGAGGTGCCAGATCTGGTAAATAAGGTGAACAAGGACACATTGTAATGTTTTTAGGAGCCTGTGAGCCTGCCTTTCTTTGGATGGCACTCGGTAGCAGCATTCACTGTGTTTTTTATCATGTTTTGTAAAGATACTCACAAAAGCGGAGTCTTCCGAAAATGGCAAAAATGATGGGCTGTGCTTGAAGTGAGGGGGAGCATTTCAGGAAGTGAGGGTAATAGTAATGTGGTTTTTTTTTATTGTAATGGCACTTTATAGTTTTTTATTAGTATATGTGTGTGGTATATAATGTTTACATTCCTTGTGTGGAGTTGTGTACATGTCCATACACATGACACAGTTTCATTCCTTTTTTCATTCCTTTTCCCTTCTGTTCCTCTCCTCCCTCCATCCCTGGTCTTTTTCACATTGGTGAAAGATCTTTCTCTCTACTTCCCATTATCTATCTTTTATTTTGCCCTTTATAATTCGGGCTTCTCCTATAAGAGAAACCATGTGACATTTAAGCCTGTGTATCTGATTTTTATCTTTCATGGCAGAATACTACTCCACTGTATGTAAATACCATGCATTTTTATCCATTCACCTGTTGATGAACACACAGGTTGCTTCCAACAGTTAGCTGTTATGAGTTACACTGCTATATCCATGGGTATGAGTGTATCACTGTGCTATAATGTCTTTCCCTTTGGGGGAAGATACATAAAAGGGGAATCACTGGGTCAAATAGAATTTCTACTTTCAGTTTTTTGAGAAATCTCCATACTGATTTCCAAAGCGGTTGTACTCATTTATATTCGCACTACTGGTGTATATGCTTTCCTTTTTCTCCTGTAGCCTCGCCAACATTTCTTATTACTTGATTTCTTGATGATGGCCATTCTTTACAGTGCAAGGTAGAATCTCAGTGGTGTTTTAATTTGCATTTCTCTAATGGCTAGCAGTGTTGAGTATTTCCTTATGTACTTATTGGCCATTTGTACTCCTATAGAGTGCCTATTCATTTTATTGTAACCAATTTTAAAAAGTTGTTGTATTTCGAGCCATGCTCAACTATTACAAAGAAAGAGGCATTATGGTAGCTACTGTTAATGTCCGGTTGTCTTGTAAAGTGCTGTGTTGCTTATGTTTTTCTGTTCTGATCTGCTTTGTTCTCTCTTTTTTTTATTCTCTTTAAAATAAAAATTTAAATATCCACAGTGTATATATATATATACACATATATGAATATATATGATATACATGATATATATGAATATGATTAATATGTATGACATATGAATATGTGTTATATATGAATATATATCATGTTGAAAATTATGAAAACAGAAAATTTAGAAACATCTGCACCAGGCCTTTGTTCAGTTAGTTGAAGAATATTTTACTTTCAACTTGGTAGGCCAAATCTTTTCATAGAGAATTCATTTCTCCAGGTTTGTCCTTGTAAATAACACAATTTTGGACTCCCTTCTCTAGTAGGATTCAGAGTATGAGGTAGAAAATTTGTTTCTGGTTCTCCATGAAGTCAAGGCTCTTCCACATTTTTGAAACATTTTTATGTTTCATTTGAAGTTAACAAGATTATCTCTGCTCTCCAGAGGAGCTGGTGGAGAGAGTATGTAGTGTACTGTGGTTTCTTTTGGCTGAGGAAACAAAATAAACTACCACCATCTTAGGGACAAACATTTCTAGTAAGAATTTGTTTACTTTAGATTCATAGTGCCAGGAGTGGGTTCTCTATTAGGACATTCCTGTGTAAACTCCCCTTACCATAGCCAGGCATTTCTATTTCTTGTAGTAGAATCTTATTTTGCCCCAGAGCCCTACAATTCTAGCCCCAGTTATTTGTAGGACACAGAGCAGTAGTATCCTTACATACTATAATAATACTCTGTGTTTCTCTGATTGCTGTTTGTCTACTCTTTGGGTACTCCTAAAATAACTAGGAGCTTCAAGGAAAGGCAAGTGGGAAATTCCCAATCCTAGCACCTGGCATTACTAATGCAGTATAACAAAGTTGATCACGGACTGTTTGCAGATGGGCTTTAGGGGCCGGCTACTCCTTGGTAGGATCCCTGTGGAATCCAAGAATCTGTCTTACCTCTGTAGTGATTAGGGCATGAGAACCTGCCTGTGCTACCTGAACTTGCATAGGCTTAACTTATGCGTTTTAGTGTGCAAAAGACCTTTCCACTATTTGCATTCAGTTCTTTTTAGATGCATGGTTTTTCCAAACCAAAGGAAACTACCGTGGCCCCAAGAAAGGTGGCTGGAAGAAATGAAGAGTTGGAGAGCAAAGAAGAATGAGAGGGCACTGGGGATTTAGCTCAGTGGCACAAGCGCCTGCCTGGCAAGCATGAGGTTGTGAGTTCAATCCCTGGTATAAAAAAATGAAAGGGCTCAAAGACACCTATCTCAAAAAATAGTGGCATTTCAAACACGTGTTTTGAATAGAGTGTCTTGTTGGAGAGTGTTGGAGCTGAATACACTTGCAGGGATGTGGTGTGGCCCTGGCATGATTGAACTGAGAACGAGGAGATGCCTCAGGAGGCAAGTTAGGCCACAGCTGAGGCCATCTAGATTAATTAGCATCATCTGTTCCTCTGAGTGGTCCTTGAACGCCTCAAAAGATCCTGTTCAGGTTTCCTCCATTGTCCACTCAACTCCTTCCTTGTTCTGATTAAATACAGGCTGCCCAGGGTCAGTCAGCTGGCTGGCTAGCAGGGTTACAAACTCTGCCAAGGATTTCAGTCCTCCTGCAGCCCTAAAGACCGTGCTGCGTGTCTCATTTCTTTGAACCTTCGCTGTGCACCCGTTTGGGGGATTGGGGGTCTACGTACAGACCCCAACAGTATCTAATGATGACAACTTCAACATTTTATTCTTTCTCCTTAGTATCAATTTGTGGAGGTATAAAGTTGACAGAAAGAGTGGAAATATTATATATAAGGAGTTTAGAAGGGTTTTTTTTTTTTTTGGACAGGATCTTGCTTTGTAGTTCAGGCTGGCCTTGAACTCCCAGTGATCCTCCTGCCTCAGCCTCCTGAGTGCTGAGATCACAGGTGTGAACCACAATGCCTAGCTAGAAGTTCTCTAAGCAGAAGGCATTTAGAGACTCCATTTTCATTCTCTATTTGCGAAGTTCTTCAAGTTTGGGTGGATCAAAAATGTTCTAATGAGAGCTCACCAAACTTGATTACAAAGAGTTAGAGAGGGATGGAAGCTCCTTAGAGCCCCCTGTCCTTCTAGCATCTGAACTTTTTTTCCCTGCAGGCTAATTGCACATCTCTTTCTGGAATTTCCTTTGTGCACCTATGTTGGATCATTATTTCCTAGGCTCCATGTTTTGCTCCTTAAGGATTTACCTCTCCATTTGTTTTGAATAAGGTCTCTAGTAACTTCCAAAGTAAAACTTATGCGTGAGCTGCTTTCTTCCATGTCCAAAAATGTGTCTTGTGCATTTTTCTTCTTCATCTTTTGCTCATTATTTTTGCGTGAGAGTTTGGCTCATCATAGAGTTTTCAACTGTAAAATCTTTTCCCTCAAGATTTTGAATGTACTACTCCATGAGTTTCTAGAATCCAGTATTGCTGTTGAGCAGTTCAATGCCAGTTTGGTTCTTGATTTTTTTCCCTTGGTAAATATTTAGATTACTTTCCATATCCCTGGTGTCCTTCCAAATTCATATTACTGTGTGGTACTGGGGATTGAACCCAGATTCTTTACACTGAACCCTTTTGATTTTTGAGTTGATGCCTCTTTAAATTTGCTAAGTTACCCAGCCTGGGTTCAAATTCATGATTCTCCTGTTTCAGCCTCCCAGTGTACTGGGACTAAAGGTGTGTGACCCATGCCCTGAATATATATATATATATATATATATATATATATATATATAGTTTGTTTTTGTTTTTGTTTTTGTTTTTCGTAAGAGTCTCACTAAGTTGTCAAATTGCCCAGGCTGGGCTCAATGCAGAGATCACAGGTGCACACCATGCTGCCCTGCTCAATGTAGATTTTAAAATCATATCATTTTGCCTTTGAAGTGCCATTTTAATATAAATATGCATGTCATTCAGTACTGGAAAGCTTTTCTTCTATTAATTTTCTGAAATTCCCCCTTTCATCGTCTGTTTCCTCTTCCTTCTACTCTTGTAGGATACTGAACCTCCTGAATTGATTCTTTATGCCTATTATCTTTTCACACCCCACATCATCTGTTTCTTAGAAACTCAGTTTCCCACACTAACATGAAGATTTCACTCCCCCATTCTTTCATCCATATTCTAGGCCCACTTCCCCTCACCATCAGTGAATGGCTTTAATTCATAACTTTGGAAAGAAAATATAGGTTTTAAGGCATGTTAGTGGGATTAATACATGCAGCTGAATAGGAAAGCAGAAAAATGATTGGGTAGAGAAAGAAGTCAAACTCTAAATTGGCCTTAACAGAATCTTCATTCTTACTGACTTTTTAAATTTAAATTCATTGGCACATTTTAGATACACATAGTGATCACACTCATCATAGGGAACTTGTACCTGTACATGATATATCTTGATTCTTTTTTTCCCATTCCACTCCCCTCCTTTCAACCCTTCTTCCCCTCCCTATTTACAAAAGTTTAATTTACATTTTTCCTTCTTTACATTCTCCTTTTTTCTTTCTTCCTACCTCCCCTCCTTAGTCCCCCTTCCTATTTGAATATTTTCTTCATATTTCACAGTATCTATTATACATTTTGGCCCTTACTTACACATTTGGTGTCTAACACCAGAGAAACACTGCAACATTTACACATGTGTGTCTGACTTTTGTCACTAAGACAATGGTCTCAACATGCATCCATTCACCTATAAATGTGTCAAGCTTATCCTTCTTTATGACACAGTAGTACTCCATTCATCAGTTGATGGGCATTTCGTCTGTTTACAAGATTTAGCTATTACACACAATGCTGCTAATAATATGGGTATGCTATATCACTGTGGTCTGATGCTTTTAATACTGTTGGCAAGATATCAAGAAGAGGAATAAGTGAGTTGAATGGAATCTTTAGTGTTAGTTTTTTGAGGAATCTCCACAGTGATTTCTACAGTGATTGCACCTTCATTCTGGTGGTTATTTCACTTGCTGTGCAAAAGTTTTTAATAAGATGATATCCCAGTTGTTGATTCTTTGTCAAAGTTCCTATGTGATTGGGGTTTTGTTTATAAAGTGTTTGCCTACAACAATCTCTTTAAGTTCTGCCTATTCTATCTTCCAGTAGATTTAGTGTTTCTGTTTTAATAGTTAGATCTTTGATCGATTCCAATTTTAGTTTAGTACATGGTGATACCCATGGATTTAGTTTGATTCTTCAGCATGTAGAAAGCCAGTTTTTTAAGCACCATTTATTAAATAGGCTAACTTTCCCCTAGAAAGAGTGTTTGGCTCCTTTATCAATGATAATGTGGCTGGGTATATCTGGAGTCATTTCTGAATCTTCTAATCTGTTCCAGTGATCCTTGGGTGGGTCTGTTTTTTTTCCCCCAGTATCATGCTGTTCTTTATCACAGTAGCTTTGTAGTGTAGTTTCAAGGCAAGGATTGTGATGCTTTCTGCCTTGATTTTGTTGCCCAGAATTACCTTTGCTATTCTAAGCCTCTCCTGATGCCAAATACATTTGAAGATTGTTTTCTCTAATTCTGTGAGATGTAATGTTGGAATTTTGATTGGGATGGAATTAAATCCATAAAATGATTTTGGGAATATGGCTATTTTCACTATATTGTTCTTCCTACCCAAGAATGTGGGATATCTTTCCATTTTCTGATATCCTCTTCAATTTTTTTTCAGAGTACTGTAGTTTTCAATGTAGAGCTCTTTTATTTTCTTTTTTTACATTGATTCAGAGGTATTTCATTTTGTGGATGCTATTGTGAAAGGTATTGTTTCCTTAATTTCTGTCTCAGCAAGTTTGTACTTTGTGTACAGAAAGGCTACAGATTTTTTTGATCAATAAAGAATTTTTAATCTAGACAGTAGCCTTTTGTAAATATTACAACCTGGGAGTACAAAGTGGGAAAAGTATACAGTAGTTAAAACATTTGCTGTATATGTTGTTAACTTTTAGAGGTACAATGGCTGCAAAAAGGAGTCCTTACTCTAAAGGAAAATTTATGCCACATTGAAAATGAGACCTTGTTCCATAAATGGAGCGGAAGTAAATATAAATGTTAGTTCCAAATCAATGCTGTCAGTAGCATCAAGCAGAAAAACTTTCTTTTTTTAAAAAAAATTTTATTTAGAAAGAAAAAAAAAACAACCAAACAAAACAGAAAAAAGGGTAGTAACAATACAGAATTCCAAAGGAAAAAAAGAAAAGAACAACAACAAAAAAAACCACTAAGAAATCACTAGTTGATAAATTACATACTGTCATCTTGGAAATTGTTGTTCAAGTTACAAAATTAAAGCATACAAAGTAGACATTGAAACAGTGAGACTATTAACAGTTCTGCTCAACAATCTAACAAAAACAGTAGTATGGTCATCTATCTTCCACACTTAAACATACATGCAGTTATATCCTTTAGAGCACTTTCTTTTGCTCTCTCTTTTACAGTAGCAATTATGCATTTTGGGTTTTATTACTCCTACAGTTCTTACTACTTTTTTTAATTTTAAAGAGAATAAAACAAAAGAGGGAAGAACAAAGCAGATCAGAACAGAACAGCATAAGCAACACAACACTTTACAACAAAACAACCAGACATTAACAGTAGCTGTCAAAATATCTCTTTCTCTGCTATTAGTTGAGCATAGTTTCAGATACAATAATATCAAACATAACACAATAGTATAAAACCATTCAAGAGAATGAAAGAATTACAGGACATTCTGAACCGAATAACTATGATCAATGGCTATTATCTCATTTTGAATAAAAAGATTTGTTTATACTATCACATATATTAAAATCCCAGTAAGACACAACATGATAGAACCGATGGCAATAGCAGAGTAGAAGCATGGTAGGACTTCTAAGGAAGACAATATTAAACCAGCAATGGCTGCCATAATGTTTTCTTTTCTTCAAAACCGCTGTTCATACCATCACACATAATAAAGTCAAACAAAACAGATTAAAACCATTCCAGCTGATGAATGAAAACATTGAAAGGCTTCAAAGCAAAATATGGGGAAATGGGAATCATTTCTACTATAAAATCTTATATACTCTTAGCAACTTTCATACTAGGGAGACTATACGGTATTTACACATGTGTGTTTGGTTTATTTTGCTTATGAGTATGGTCTCAAGACATGTCCATTTATTTATAACTATCTCAATGTGATCATTGTTTAGAGCTGAGTAGTACTCCATTGTATAAAAATACC
>PVJX010039436.1:0-15762 GCA_004027295.1 Dolichotis patagonum
AATACCCAGTGCTGATTCCATAATGTCATGATGTGAAGTCCAGCAAAACTATCACTTTTTGTTCAAAGTGATCTTAGCTTGCTTTGCCTTGTTTAAGTTCAACACACATGAAGGTATGGACAGCTGTTTTGAGGAGAATGAGAGACACTATGACAGCCATTCTTGGCTTCCCTAATGTCTGGTCTTGAAGACCTGAAATACCCTCCTCATCCTGCTCAGATCAATTCCATACTACGTTGTTCCATGTGAATTCCCTGTATGTGACAATATGGACAAATATTTGGAAGAAAACAAGAGTCAATATGATAAAGAGTGAATATCTCCGATTGTCTAGTTTTGAAATTTTTGTCTCTTACATTGCTTTCTTTTGATCTGCTTTGCTCTGTTTTGTTGTGTTTAATTCTACCCTTTTGATATAATTGCATGTATATTTGCATGGGTAAGATGGATGACCATATTGCTGTTTTTGTCAGATTGTGGAGCAAAACTGTTAACAGTCTCACTGTTTGAATGTCTACTTTACATGTTTTAACTTTGTAAATTGAACAACTGTTTCCAAGAAGTCAGTATGTAATTTGTCAAGCAATAATTTTTTTAGGTTTTTTGTTGTTATTCTTTTCCTTTTTTCCTTGGAATACTGTATTGTTGCTACCCTTTATTCTGTTTTGTTTTGTTTTGATTTTCTCTTTAAATAAAATTATATAAAAAAAGAATTGGAGAAATAATTATTGAGAGCTTTCCCATGAGTCATTAGGCTTTCTAGTCAGAATATCAATTATTTGTTAAAATTTTATTTCCTTCTTCATTGTACTGAAATGTCAAAGCTTAACTTGTCACAGTCTGTTGGAGAAAGACCTAAATGAAGAAGTAAATAAACTCAAAATCTTTGATATTCATCCAACTCTAGCTCACATACATTCTAAATCTTAGTGCCTTTATTTGTACTATCTATAAAATATAAAACTAATTGTCCTTTTAACCTAATAGGTGTATTATGAGTCTCCAATGGATTATTCTTTAAGAGTCATTGTGATCCAGAAATGAATCAATCATTATGAGGACTGAGGGCCCAATTCTGAAATGTGTTCAATTTCTAAGTTACTGTGTTTATGAATGGGCAGTGACCTTACTTTATTTGCCTTCCAGAAAAAAAAAATGTCTGTAGATACTGTATCCTCACTAAGTTTTTCTATTTTTTATATATGTTGGTCATTTGTCAAATATAACCAGGTTTATAGGGAAAGAGGTAAACCAAAACTAAGAGCAACAACCAACAATGTAAACAATCCCCAAAGGGACTTAGGCAATAAAGATATATTTTCTAGACTTTAAAATAACTGCAAATAGCTTATTGAAAAAAATATAGGAACGAGTTAAACAGAGTTAGAATATACAACAGAAACAAAAGAAAATTCCCAAACTTGAGAAACACAACTGATTTCTTTTTTTACTTTTTTTCATTTTGAAAAGAATAAAACCAAATGAGAAAGAAAACAAAATGAGGTCATCCAAAACAAAAGGATGGACTAGATCACCTTGTATTGTGGTTTTAATCTTGTACTATGTCCATCCTTTTGTTTTGAAACACAACTGATTTTAAGAATTAAATGCAGGAGATGACATATTACATATAGTTAAAAAAAGGGATTTGTGAATTTGAAGACAGACCAGAAAAACATGGAAATTGAATACAGTGGTATAAAATGATTAAAAAATAGCAGAAAAGAAAATGAGAATTACACAAAACATGTTGAATATAAATGAGACAAAAATTAAGGTTATCCAGAGTAAAGGAGAGTTACAAAAGGGCAAAAAATAACTGATGCTGAGATATTGTCTATGAAATGTTAACATATGATAAAAGGCATTAAAGCATGGATTCAATATGCTCTAGAAATCAAAAAATAGATAAATACAATCAAGTTGGACTGAGATATTCTGTACTCACTGTACTAACCAATAAAACTTAACAGAAAAGGCATAAATATTAAAATGGCCAAAGAAAAATATTAATTTCAAAGGAGTAATAATATACTGATAGCTTGTTTGCCTAAAAGAAGCAGATTGAATCCAGTAAACATTTTGGAAAGCAATATGGAGGTTCCTTAAATAATAAAAAAGAAACAAAGAAAGAAACAGACCTACTATATTAGCTGGTTATCTTACTAACTTACCGGTGTCCATAAGCCCAAGGGAACAGAATAATTATGTGGAAGACAGCTTTGCATTCGCGTGGTGATTATAGCAGTATATAGAATATATAAGAAACAGAAACAGGAATGTTCACAAACTGGTGAGTGGATAAGGAAAATGTAGTACATAGAAACAGTGGAATACCATTGAGTCATAAAAAATGACAGCCTGGCGTTTGTGAAAACATGGATGGAACTAGGGATCTTGATGTGAAGTAATCCAGACACAGAAAGACAAGTACCACATGATCTCACAATTAGAGTCTATAAAAGTTGATCACATAGAAGTTGAGAAAATTGCTAGAAACTGGAGAAAGTAGTGTGGAGGGATGTTGGGGAAAGACAGATCAGTGGACACTCAGATATAGTTTGAAAGGAACAAGATGTTCTGATGTTCTGAGACACTATTGCACAATGAAGTGATTACAGAAAACAATAATTTATTTTATCTTTCATGAAGTTACAAAAAGTATTTTGAATGTTTTCACCATAAAGAAATGATACTTGCTTGGATTGAGATGTTTAACCAATTTTAAGCATTACACCATCTATATAATTATCAAAACATCATGTGAAACTCTTAATGTATACAATTGCTAAGTTTTGAAGTACCATCTAAAGTAAATTTAATTTAACTTAAAAAATAAAGAGAATAACCATGAAAATATGTCTTAAAATTAAGAATTAAATAAAACCATACTAAGGTAAACAATGGAAGATACTCATTGTTAGCAAAAATACACTAAAGGAAATACTAAAGGATAAATTGAAGGCAGAAAGAAAGTTATTCCAAATGGAGGCATAGAGATGTAGCAAAGAATATAGAGCAATGAAATGGTAACAAGGTAGTAAATTTAAAAATATGAAGCAAAAATAATCAGAATTAAAAGAATAAGTAAAAGATTCATGATCATTATAAGTTTAAAATATTTCTACCAATTTCAATTGCATGATGATTATAAGTCTAACAGTAAAATAATGACACCTACTGAAGATCATACAGCAGAATATTCCCATGATTTGGAGGTTATGGGACATTTTATTTAATAGGTACAAACTCTCACTGATAATGTGGGAAACATTAACAAATTAAACTACAAAAAATCAACTAGAATCTTATTGTATTAAAAACTTTTTGCACAGCAAAACAAATCATCAATTGAGTGAAAAGAAAACCCACAGAGTAGGAGAAAATTTTATCTCACTGCCCTTCAGATAAAGGACTTCTATATAGAACATACAGGAATTCAGAAAATCAGACCTTCGAAATTCAGACCCACTCCAAAAAAGGGCATCTGAGCTGATTATGCACTTCTCAGATGAAGAAATACAAATGGCAAACAAATATATGAAAAAATATTCAACTTCATTGATCACTCAAGAAATGCAATTTAAAACAGCACTGAGAGTCATATCATGCCAGAAAGAATGGATATCATCAACAAATTAACCAATAACAAATGCTGACAGGACTACGGGGGAACCCTTCTCTACTGTTGGTTGGAATAGAGACTGACACAATATCCAAGGAAATCAGTGTGGAGATTCCTCAGAAAATTAGGATTAGAGATCTCATTTGAACCAGTTTTTCCCCTTATGGGTATTTTCTCAGAAGAATTAAAAACATAATACCACAGCAACATCTGTGTACCCAGATTTATAGCAGCACAATTTGTAATAGCTAAATATTAGAAGCAATTCAAATGAGGAATGAATTTAAAAAGATGTGGTATTTTTATACAATAGAGTACTTCTCAGCCATAAAGAAGGACAAACTTGAGGATTTTATAGGTAAATGGATGCAGCTAGAAACCATACACACAAGTGAAATTAATCAGACACATGTGTAAAAATTATATTGTCTCACTAGTGTGAGAAATTGAGCAAGCACATAGGATTCAAAATGTACAATAGAAATTGTGAATTGGGAAGAAAGTGTTAGAAAGAAAAGACAAACTGATAGCAGAAAGGAAGAAATGGAAAAATAAAAAATATGTATATACAAGATGAGTAAGATAGCTGTACTGCCAGCTTCTCTCTGTTTCCTTAAAAGAACATTATGTTCTAATATTGTTTAGACAGGATATCATGCCTATATCCTGTACTCTTATTAACTGTTAGGAAGACACCAATATTCATTGTATCAAATATTGTAACTGTACTACTAACCTGTTTTGTAATTTGGTTTCATTGTTTGTTTACCATGTTTTTCTTCCTTAAAAAATTAAAAAATGAACAAATTAAACTACTACTATTAAAGGTTCCTGCTTATTAATGTTACCACTAAGAAAGTGAAAAACCAAGTCAGAAGGTAGGAAAAGATAATCTGTAACACAGGTAGCCAGCACAAATTGTACACTGAATATATATAGGAGTTTTTCAAATCACTCAAAGGTTATTGTAAAACTTATATTCCATATATTAGACTAGTGTTCTTTTTCCCAGACATGGTAGAATTTGCTTTTTTTATTTTAAAGAAAATAAAACAAAATAAAATGAAACAAAGATGATCAGAAAAGAGCAATGCAAACAACAAAGGACTTCAAAACAAGACAAGAAATCAACAGTGGCTACAATAATGTCTCTTGTTTTCCTTGAAACTATTATCCATATCTTCACATGTAATAAATTCAAACAAAACAAAATAGCATAAAAACAATCAAAACAAAAGAATAAAAGCATTATAGGTCTTCAAAACAAGACAATAGGAAATTAAGAATGACTACCATAACGTTTCTTGTTCTCTTCAAAATATCTGTTCATACCCTCACACATATTGAAATGAAATAGTAGAAAACAGACTAAAAACAAGCAAAATAAAAAATAAAAGCATTATTGGACTTCAAAACAAGATGGTAGGAAATCAGCAATTGCTATCATAATGTCTCATTTCCTTCAAAATAGGTGTTGATATCATCACACATAATAAAATTGATTCTTGTAAACTCTTTATGAGAAATTCTAGGCATGTATAATCATACACATGTACATCTATCCATTCGGTATTAGAGGAAAAAACAACACAAAACAAAAAATACAAGAAAAACAAAGAAACGAAACAGGAAAATAACAATAACAGAAAATCCAAAAACAATAACAACAGAGGCTTTCAAGACAAGGTGGTAGAGACATAACAAACACTGTTATTTTGCATAGTTGTGTTCAAAAGTGTTGTTCAGATTACAAGATATAGACATGCAAAATTGATCTAATCCTAGCAATGTTAACTGTTTTGTTCCAAGAGGTAATACACTTAGTAATACAATCATCCTAGCTATCTTAAGTGTATATATAAAAATCTACATCTTTTTTCTTTTCCCTTAATTCTTTTCTCCTTTTCCTTGAGTTATTTTTCCCCTTTGATCAGTTTCTTACCCTTTCACAACATTTATTGAAGATTTTGTATCTTATATACTCTTTCAGTTTCATATATAAGGGAGACAATAATTTATTTACATGTGTGAATTTGATTTATTTCACTTATAAGTATGGTCTCAAGTTGCATCCATCAAGTCTCAATGTGATCTTTCTTTACAACTTAGTAGTACTCCATTGTATAAAAATATCACATCTTTGTAATCCATTTCTCACTTGATGGGCATTTGGATTGTTTCCAACATTTGACTATTATACATTGTGAGGCTATAAACATGGGTACACATATATCACAGTGGTATGATGTTTTCAATTCTTCTGGGAATACGCACAGAAGTGGAATAGCTTGGTCAAATGGAACATCCAATTCCAGCTTTTTGAGGAAACTACACACTGGTTTCCACAATGGTTGTACAAGTCTACACTCCCACCAACAGTGCAGAAGAGTTCCTTGTACCCCACAGACCCTCTGGCATTTATTATTGGTGGTTTTCTTGAAATTGACCATGCTTTCTGAAGTGAGATGGAATCTCAGTGTCATTTTAATTTGCATTTCTCTAATATTCAATGATGCTGAGTATTTTTTTCATGTATTTATTTGCCATTTGTATTTCTTCAGCTCAGAAGTGTGCATTCATCTCAGATGGCTGGTTTTGGATAGCGTCATTGAATTTTGGGGTCTCCTTTTTCTTTTATTTCTTTTTAAAAATTTTATTTAAAGAGAAAAAAGCAAAACAGAAAAAGAGAGTATAAATAACACAGAATTTCAAAAAATAAACAGTAAGAAAACACTAGTTGATAAATTACATATTGTCTTCCTAGAAATAGTTGTTCAAGTTACAAAATTAAAGCATAAAAGGTGGACATTCAAACAGTGAGACTGAAAACAGTTCTGTTCAACAATCTAACAAAAACTTAGTAATATGGTTATCAATCCTACACACATAAACATACATGCAGTTATATCCTTTAGAGCACTTTTCTTTCCTCTCTTCTTTTTAAAATAGTAGTTACACATTTTGTGTTTTATCATTCCTACAGTTCTTATTACTTTTTACACTAGAGACACAATGTGATATTTATTATATTCTTATTTAATTCACTTATGAGGATAGTCTCAAGTTGCTTCCATTTACCTATGAAGGCCTCAAGATAGTCCTTTTTATAGCTCAGCAATATTCCATTATATACAACTACCACATCTTTTTTATCCACTCTGTGGTTGATGGGAATTTTGATTGCTTCCAATATTTAGCTATTACAAATTGTGCTGCTATGAACATGGGTGCACATATATCACTGTGATATGAACTTTTCAGTTTTTCTGGGAAAATACCCAGGAGGGGAATACCTGGATTGAATGGAACTTCCAATCCTAGTCTCAGAAATCTCCATAGTGATTTCCATAGTGTTTGCACCAGTCTATACTCCCACCAACAGTCGAGAAGTGTTCCTTTTTCCCCTCACCAAACAAATGTTGGCCTCACCAACATTGGTTATCAGTTGATTTCTTTTTTTTTATCGGTACTGGTGATCGAACTCATGACCTTGCACATGCAAGGCAGGCACTTATGCCATTGAGCTAAATCCCCAGCCCCATCAGTTGATTTCTTGATGGCAACCATTCTTTCCACAGTGAGATGAAAAATCAATGCTGTTTTAATTCACATTTCTTGAATGACCAGTGATGGTGAACATTTCTTCATGTATTTATTTGTCATTTGTATATCTTCATCTGAGAACTCTGTGTTCATCTCAGATGCCCATTTTTGGAGAGGGTTTTTTAATTTGGGGGGCTTGATGTTTTTCATTTCTTTATATGTTCTGGATATAAGTCTTTTTTCTGAGTACTTGTTGGCTAAAATTCTTTCCTATGCTGTGGGTTTTCTTTTCACTCTGTTGGTGATTTCTTTTGAAGTGCAGAAAATTTTCAATAATATGAGATCTCAGTTGTTGATTCTTTGAAGTGTTTCCCGTGCAGGTTGCACTTTGTTCTAGAATTCTTTGCCTACCCCTATGTCTCCAAGACTTCTATCCGCCTTGTCTTCCAGTAGATTTAGTTTTTCTATTTTAATATTTAGGTATTTGATCCATTTAGACTTTAGTTTTGTGCATGGTGACAGGCATGGGTCTAGTTTCAGTCTTCTGCATGTGGAGAGCCAATTTTTCCAATGCCATTTATTAAGAGGCTATCCTTTTTCCAGTGAACATGTTTAACCACTTTGTCAAATATCATGTGGCTGAGTGTCTTTGTACTTATACTTCCATCTTCTAATCTGTTCCCTTGATCATCAGGTCTATTTCTTTGCCAGTACCATGCTGATTTAATCACTGTGGCTTTGTAATATAGTTTCAAGTCAGGGATGGCTCCTGCCTTGCCTCTGTTGTCCAGAATTGCCTTTGATATTCTAGGTTTCTTCTGTTTTCAAATGAATTTTACGTGTGTTTTCTCTAGATCCATGAGGTATGTTAATGGTATTTTGATTGAGATTGCATTAAACCTGTATAACAGTTTTGGGAGTATAGCCATTTTCACAATATTGGTTCTTCCTAGGCAGGAGCAAGAAATATCCTTCCATTTTCTAATATCCTCTTCAATCTCCTTTTTTTAGCATAGCATAATTTTCAGCATATAGGTCTTCTACATTCTTAGGTTGATTCCTAAGTATTTCATTTTTATATGCTATTTTGAAGGGAGATATTTACATAATTTCTCTCTCAGTGAGCTTTTGGTTTGTGTACAGGAAGGCAATTGATTTTTGAACATTGACTTTGTATCCAGGTATGCTGTTGAATTTGTTTATTACTTCTAGTAGTCTTTTTTTTTGGGTACCCATGATTGAACTCATGACCTTGTGCTTGCCAGACAGACGTTTGTTCTGCTGAGTTAAATTCCCCCCTCTAGTAGTCTTTTAATGGAGTTTTTTGGGGCTTCTATAAATATAGAAGTATAGTATAGATATAGAGTATCATGTCATCTGCAAATGGTGATATTTTAACTTCTTCCTTTCCTATCTTTATTCCTTTTATTTCTCTCTCTTGTCTGATTGCCCTGGCTAGTGTCTCCAGAACTATATTGAAAAGGAGTCATGATAGTGGACATCCTTGCCTTCTTACTGATTCTAAAGTGAAAGCTTTTAGTTTTTGTCCATTTAGTATAATGTTGGCTGTTGGTTTGTCATAGATGGCCTTTATAAGGTTGAGGTAGAAACCATGTATTCTGAGTTTCTGAAGGGCTTTTATCATGAACATGTGTTGGACTTTATCGAAAGCTTTTTCTGCATGACCATGTGGTTTTTGTTTTTGGCTCTGTTGATGTGGTGTATTACATTTCTTAACTATGTGTATGTTAAATCATCCCTGCATTCCTGGAATGAACCCCACTTGGTCATGATGTATAAACTTCTTGATGATTTTCTGCATTCTATTTGCCAGTATTTTATTGAGAATCTCTGCATCAATGTGCATTAGTGAGATTGGCCTATAATTCTTCTTTTTGGTTGAGTCTTACTCTGGTTTTGATATCAGAGTAATACTTGCCTCCAAGAATAATTTAGGAAGGATTACTTTCTTTTCAGTTTCTTTGAAGAGTTTGAAGAGTATTGGCATCAAGTCTCCTCTAAATTTCTTGTAGAATTTCTTGTAGAATGTCTATCAGGACCTGGGCTTTTCTTTCTGGGTAAGTTTTTAATTATGTTTTCAATTTCAATAGCTGATATTGGGTTATTCAAAATTGCCATATCTTCTTGGATGAGCTTTGGTAGTTCATATGTTTCTAGAAATCTGTTCAATTCCTCTGTTTTCCACTCTATGTGAGTAAATATTTTCAAAGTAAGTATTCATGATCTTTTGTATTTCCATGTGATCTGTATTAATTTCCCTCTTTTCAGACCTTATTGCATGAATTGGCTTTTTTCTTTCTTTTTCTTTTTAAGGTTAGCTAGAGGTGTGTCCATTTTGTTTATTCTCTCAAATAACCAGTTTTTTTATTTATTAATTCTTTGTATTTTTTTGTTTCAATTGCATTGATTTCTGCTCTAATCTTTACAATTTCCTCTCTTCTATGAGCTTTGGGTTTAACTTGCTCTTTTTCTAGAAGCTTCGGATGAAGCATTAGGTTGTTAATTTGTGCTCGTTCTATTTTCTTGATATGACAGTTTATTCCTATATAGTTCCCTCTTAAGACTGCTTTCATTGCATTTCATAGATTATAGTATGTTGTTTCAACATCTTCATTGAATTGTAGGTATTGCTTTATTTCTTCTTTAATTTCATCTGTAGCCCACTGGTTGTTCAAGAGGTTGTTATTTAACTTCCATGTATTTATGCAGGTTTTGCAATTTCTTTTGCCATTAATTTACAATTTCAGTGTGCTATGGTCAGATATTATTCATGGGATAATTTCAATATCTTTGCATTTACTTAAGAAAATTTTATGGGATAATATATGGTCCATTTTGTAGAATGTCCCATGTGCAGCAGATAAGAATGTGTATTCTGTTGTGGTTGAGTGGAACACTCTGTAAACTTCTACTAAGTACAATTGCTCACAGGTATGATACAGTGCTATCATTTCTTTTCTGAATTTTTGTCTAGTTGATCTATCTCTTTGTGACAATGGGCTGTTAAGGTCCCCTGTTATAATTGTGTACTTTTGTATTTGGTTTTTCATGTCCATTAGGATTTGTCTTATATAGTTGGGTACTCCTGTATTTGGTATATATATATATATACCAAATATATACAAATATATATATTAGTTCTTCCTCTTGAATTTTTCCACTAATGAGTATGTAGTGATCTTCTTTATTTCTTTCAATCATTTTACGTTTGAAAGTCACGTTTTCTGCAAATAGAATAGTTATCCCTGATTTTTTCTGGGTTCCTGTTGCATAGAATACTGTGTCCATACTTTGACTTTTCATCTGTGAGTTTCCTTTTGGGTCAGATGTGTTTACAGCATATTGTGGGATTGTGTTTCTTGATCCATTCTGTCGACTTGTTTCTTTTGATAGATGAATTGAGGCCATTTACATTTATGGATGTAACTGACATGTACTGGCTCAACTTTGCCGTGTTATATTCCAGTTGTTTGCTTTCTGATTTTCCCACTTGTTTGTTTGTCCTACTTGGTGGTTTCTTTCTGTTGTTCTGGAGACTGTGTTTATTTTTATCTCTATCTAATATGTCTTTCAATACTCTTTCTAGGGTTGGTATGGTGGACATGAATTTCTTCAGTTGTTCCTTGTCATGGAAGTATCTTGTTTCTCCATTAAATTTTAAAGAAAGTTTTGCTGGGTACATCAGTCTAGGTTGAAAGTTGTTTTCTTTCAGGGCTTGAAATACCTCATTCTAAGCTAGTCTTGACTTGAAGGTTTGTGCTGAAAAGCCTGCTGGGATTCTAATGGGCTTTCCTTGATAGGTGAGTTGTGTTTTTTCTTTAACAGATTTAGGATTGTGGTTTTTTTCATTATATGTCTGTGATTCTAATTATTTTATGTCTGGGTGTAGATTTATGTTGGTTTTGAGTGTTTGGCATTCTATATGCCTCACTTATCTGTATATCGGATTTATCCCCATGTTTGGGAAATTTTCTTCTATTACTTCTCTCAATAGTTTACCTATGTCATTTGTGTTGATGCCTACATCTTCATTGATTCTTATTAATCTTATATTATTTCTCTTGGCATCATCCTGAAGCTTCTATATTGTCATTTCATGTTGCTTTGCTGCTTTTAAATGTCCTACTCTTTCATGATCGCTGACTGTGATCCTGTTCTCAAGGTCCGAAATTCTCTCCTCACCTTCATTTAATAAGTTTTGCCAGCTTTCAATAGAAGTGTTTGTTTCTTGGATGTCTCTTTGAATTTGTTTCATAGATTCTGCTTGTTTTCTATATTGTTCATTCAAGGTTTCAATCAATTTCCCATGTTCTCTTTTTTTTAATCTATTTCTTCCCTGGGTATGCTGATCAGCTCCTTTACTAACGTTGTCTGTCTTTACGTGAGAAATGATTTTCAATTTGATTTCCTCTGTAGCCTCATGGATTTGTTTGTTTATTTCACTTGCTATCTTTTCAGAGATTTCTGGGGTATGGCTTTTAAAGACCTCTATTTCAATGTCACCTCTATTTGCTCCTGATGGGTTAGATGTTTGAGATTGCGTTTGGTTTTTTTGTTTTGTCATTTTCACCTTTTGGGCAATTATTTGGTCTTTCAATCCCAATAGTCTCAACTGTTGCTAATGTGGATCTTAGGGTTCTACTGTATGGTTACTGTTTGTCTCACTGCTGGGTACCACAGTGAAGAGGAGGGCCAGTTGCCTCAATTTCTCTTGCAGGGCCTGTTGGGTGAGTCCTATATTCTTCCTGGGATGACAAGCCTAGGATTATTGATGTAGGTCAACTTTTAGTTCCTGCTATTACTTTATCTTCAGGTTATTCCAGGTCACCAAATCTCCCTCTCTATAGTGTTTGTGTTGGCTGAGGCCCTACTGTGTCCCTATTGTGTGCCTGTGTGTCTCATAAGCCCTTTTGATTTTCTCCAATTTGGGAGAGTCCCTATTGGCACACTCCTCCCCCTGCCTGATAGTCTCTGTGTGCAGGAAGGAGTCACCCACTTTTGCCAGACTCACCAAGGTCTTACAGTTAGTAGGAGGGAGCTTTATTACTGGTCCCATTTACTCACTGTACACTTCTATTTTGGGGGCATATTCACCACACTGACTGGAACCTGCTAAGATCCTCCGTTTGGATGAGGCGGTTACTGAATCTCCCATCAAGCTTGCATGGTTAATCCACTGTCAGCCAAGGTTCTGGGAGAAAAGGTGGGAGCTGAAGATCAACAGCAGTATTAGGTCAAGGAGGTAGGGTATGTCCCTAAGGGGCCACCAGGTGTCCTTGGTCTGGGCATCTGTGGGGCTTGCAGGAAGCATGGCAGAATGGCGTACGTGGTCCTGGTCCAAGAGGTTGTTTGCTGACATCATTTTGGGCATCTGTGGCCCATGGGGGAACTGTGGCACAGCAGTGTACATGGTCTTGGGTCAAGGGGCAGGCCAATGGCATTGGTCTGGGCCTCTACAGCGCATGCAGGAAGCACTACGCAGCCACATACGCAGTCCTGGGCCGAGGGTTTAATTCTTTATATGTTCTAGATAGAAGCCCTTTGTCTGAGGGACAATTAAGATTTTTTTGCAATTCATGGATTTTCTTTTTGCTCTCTTGGAGATTTATTTTGACATACAAAAATTTTTTTCAATAACATAAGATCCCATTTTTTGATTTTGGAAGTATTTCCATGTAGTCTGATTTTTGTTCATGATTTCTTTGCCTACCCCTATGTTTTCAAGATTTCTAATTTGCCTTCAAGCAGATTTAGTGTTTCTCTTTTAATATTTGTATTTTTGATCCATCTTTACTTTAGTGCACAGTGATACGCATAGGTCTAGTTTTAATTTTTGGCACAGGGAAAACCAGTTTTTCCATCACCACTTACTAAAGAGTCTTATCTTTTTTCCAGTGAAAATATTTGGCACCTTTGTCAAAGATAAGGTGGTTGAGTGTGTTTTTAGTAGTACGTGAATAATCTAATCTATTCCATTGATCTTCAGGTCTGCTTTTTTTGCAGTACCATGCTGATTTTATCACAGTAGCTTTGTAGTATAACTTCAAATCTGGAATTGTGATGCTGCCGGCCTTGCCTTTGTTGACCAGAATTACTCTTGCTATTCTAGGTCTCTTCTGATTCCAGATGAATTTTAGAAATGATTTTGCTAAATATGTTAGGTTTGCTAATGATATTTTAATTGGAAATGGATTAAATCTGTATAACAATTTTGGGAGAATGGCCATTTTCATAATGCTTGTTCTTCCTATCCATGAACTAGGACTATCTTTACATTCTCTATAATCCTCTTTGATTTCTTTTTTCAAAATAATGTAATTTTCAATGTATAGATATTTTACTTTCTCTGTTAGGTCGATTCTTAAGTATTTCATTATTTTGGATGCTATGGTGAAGGATGTAGTTTCTCTTCTCTGTCAGTGAGTTTGTTGTTTGTGTACAGTTTTATTAATTTTTGAGTGCTTATTTTGTATCCAGCTACATTACTGAATCTGGTTATCATATCTAGAAGTCTTTCAATGGAGTTTTGGGTGTCTTCTTTTTAGCATTTGATGTCAACTGCAAATAATGATAATTTACATTCTTCCTTTCCTATCCTTATTCCTTTTATTTCTCTCTCTTGTCTAATTGCTCTGGCTATTATTTCCAGCATTATATTGAACAGGAGTGGTGATAGTGTGTAGACTTTTCTTATTCCTGATTTTAGAATGAAAGCTTTCAAGTTTTGACAATTTCATATGATTATAATTGTTGATTTGTCATAGATGGCTTTTATTAAATTGAAGTAAAGATCCTGTATTCTAATTTTCCATATGGTTCATAAGAACCATGATAACATGAATGAATGTTGGACTTTATCAAAAACTTTTTCTGAAGCTATTGAAATGATCTTGTGATTCTTATCTTTGGCTCTATTGATATGGTATATTACATTTATTGTTTTGCATACATTGAACCATCTCTGCATTCTTGGGATGAATACCACTTGGTTGTGGTGCATAATTTTCTTGACAACTTGCTGCATTGTTTGCCAGTATTTTTTTTTGAGGATTTTTTACATTGATGTTCATTAGGGAGACTGGCATGTACTTCTCTTTTTTGGTTGGTCTTTATCTTGTTTGGGTGTTAGGGTAGTCCTTGCTTCCAGGAATGAGTTAGGGAGAACTGTTTCCTTTTCAATATCATTAAAGACTTTGAGGAGTGTTGAAATTAAGTCTTACTTGAATTTCTTGTACAATTCAGCTGTAAATCCATCAGGACCTAGGTTTTTCTGTTGGTAAAGTTCTAATTACATTTTCAATTTCATTACCTGAAATTGGGTTATTAAGCACTTTCATATCTTCTTGATCCAGCTTTAGTAATTTGTATTTTTCTAGGAATCTGTGCATTTCTTCTGTGTTGTACTTATATGAGTAAAGGTTTTTGAAGAAAATATTGAAGTTCTTTGTATTTCCACAGAATCTGTAGTGACTTTGCCCTTTTCATTCCTTATTTCAAGAATTGTAGTGTTTTCTTTCCTTTTTAAAATAAGGTTGGCTAGGGGCTTATTAATTTTATTATTCTTTCAAAGAACCAGCTCTTTGATTCATTAATTATTTGTATTGTTTTCTTAGTCTCAGTTTCCTTAATTTTTGCTGTGATCTTTTTAATTTCCTCCCTTCGTTTGGCTTTGGATTGACTTGACCTTCTTTTTCTAGATGTTTGACATGTACCATCAGGTTGTTTGTTTGTGTTCATTCTGTTTTCCAGATGTGGGAATCCACCACAATATACTTCCCTCTAAGGACTGATTTCATTTCATCCCACAGGTTCTGGTTAAGTTGTATTTGTATTTTTGTTTGCTTGTAGATATTGCTTAAGTTCTTCTTTAATTTCGTCCTTGACTCATTGATTGCTCAGCAGTGTATTATTTAATTTCCATGTGTTTATGTAGTTTTTTCATTTTCTATTGGTACTAATTCCCAGTTGCATGGCAATGTGATCAGATAGTATGCATGGGATAATTTTGATTCTTTTGCATTTATTTAAACATGTTTTATGAGCTAGCATATAGTCTATTTAGAGAATGTCCCATGTGAACCTGAGAAGAATATATATTCTGATATTGTGAGGTAGAACACTCTGGCTTGTCTACTAAGTCGATTTGTTCAAAAGTTTGATTCAGTTCTATTATTTCTTTGCTGAATTTTTTGTCTAGTTCATCTGTCTCCTTGTGTCAATAGGATGTTAAGGTCTCCCATTATAATTGTATCATTCTTATTTGTTTTTTTATTTTTAATTAATATTTTGGTTTTTTTTATTTAAAAGAGAAAAAAACAAAAGGGGGCAGTACAGAGCAGATCAGAACAGGACAACATAGGCAACACAGTACTTTACATTAAGTCAACTGGACATCAACAGTATCTAACACCATATCTCATACTCTGCTATAGTTGAGCATAGTTTCAATTACAATAACATCAAACATAACACAATAGTATAAAGCCATGCATATAGTGAAAGAATTCCAGGGATTTCTGAACCGAATAACAGAAAATGATCAATGGGTATTATAATATCTCATTTTCGATAAA
>PVJX010039437.1:0-15761 GCA_004027295.1 Dolichotis patagonum
TAATGACAGAAGGAATGAATGCATTGTTAAAGCCATATCTAGAGTATGTTTGGATACACTGGACATGTGAGACCTTGGTTCATTCACATCTGTTCCATGCAGAGGTGTTATCCCTGTGAGCTGTCTTCTCTTCAGATAGGAGAGTAACAACTTAACCTCACTTGCATTTTTAAGATTTCTAGAAGAAAGTGGGGAGGGCCAAAATGGCAGGAAGCAGAAGGCTAATAACAACAGGACTCATCAGACTCCAAGCAGTAAAACAAGTTTCTACATCCAATTTTTGTTTCTCTATGTGCTTGATTAAGACTTTTATAAAACATGTATAGTTCTCCATTAGATGCATTTTAGTTTATCTTACCTCTTCAGTCTAAAACTCCAGTGAAATTTGTAAAAGCAGGATGTGGGAAGACAATAAGGAGCTGGATATTCCCAGGCTGAGTGGGACAAACATTTGGCTGAGTGGCAGGTGTTATCTAGAAGGAAGTCAAACAATAACATTTTAGTCTCAAATGATTATACCTTTTTATATTATCTAAGACTCTTGATCATAGATACATGGTCACAGTGTTTCCATTTAGGTAAGTGTGTTTCAAGTTCAAGAATTAAGTGCCATTTTACAGTAGCCCTGGGAATGGCCAAGACCTAGGGTATGTTTTCACATTTATCTTCAGCCAAGGGATTTATACTGACATAGATTGATAGACTTACATATCTTCTTTATCTGCAATATGAGCTAATTAATAGCCATTTCTGCCTCCTTTTTAGAGATGGGTGTCTGTCAAGGGCATATCAGATATGAGGAAGTGGTGAAGACTACTTAGATACAACATGTTTTCTAAGAGCACTCCTTGGCACATGGCCATTACTTATGGATCTTTGATGATCTTGGGTCTGACCCTGAGACGTGAGCTTTTTCTGTGGCAGGAAGCCAAACCTGGGCAGCATTTGGAGCTTTATGGATAAAAGACATATACAAAAGAGCTGTGGGAGTTAAGTTTAAGCTTGCTCAACTGAGAGGAATTGATTTTGTTGCTTTAGGTCTGACTGCTTCTGGCCAGCTAGTCCATTAACTGAAATACATCATGGGAGGAGACAATTTGTTTCAGGTCTGGATTGTCTCTGCCAGATCCCAAACCACTGAAGAGATGGAGTATCCATTAAGAACTGCCTCCTCCCCCTGCCTGACTCTTGTTTCCTGGTCTGGCAGCTGCCCACAGAGATGAGCTGTGGGAAGTGAGAGAGACAGGAAGAAATAAAGAGCTCCTGGCCTGAGTCATATTCAGCAAGGTGACCTGATGGGGCCCTTGGGTCCCATTTGCTGCACCTGCAGCTAATCCCACTAGAGAAGTATATGGTCCAGAGAGTCTTTCACTGAGACCTTTGCGCCCTGCTCTAACCAGTGAAGGAAACATCTGGTCAAGACATTATTTTAATTCTGGGGATGCTGAGATTTCCAACCAGCTGGCCCTGGATCCCTGAGAACATCACTATTATTCACATTCCCCTGTGTATACATATGCAAGATGTTTGTGAATTATCTTCTTTTTTCAGTAAAAGCTAAAAAAAGAAGACACAGAAAAGTAAATACAAGGAGTTTTTTGCCAGGCAAAATAGTGTAAGATCCTAGGTCAGGTTACTTGAATGAGGCCAAGAATCTTTCTAGAGTAGAGAATGTATCAGAATCACCTGGAAAGTTTAAAAAATTGTGAATTCCCCAGCTCTCTCATCTCCTTGTCCATTGTGATGTACACAGCAACAGGTGGAAGCATGTATGTTTTGAAAAATTTCTGCAATAATGATCTGTATGTTGTGTTCCCTTTCAACTCAAAGTAGAACCACTATCCTGGATATTTCATTTTATTAAGGGGTCAACACTTAACATACTCAGACATGCACCGATTCTTTTTTATGTAAGTTCCTAATGCTTGTACTTCAACCTGAATTAAAATTCCCACAAAAGACAGATCACTGAGAATTTAATTTCAGGAAATGTGCCATGTTTTAAAACACTGCTATTTTTTACAACATGCATATTTTATGTAAAGATCAAATGAAGGTAATTAACATATCCATCACCTCAAATGTTACTCATTTCCTTGTGGTAAGAACATTCAAAACCTACTCTTCTACTATTTTAAAATGTATAATACTTATAGTTATTATAATTATTAACTCTAATGACCCTAATGTACAATACAATGCCAGAACTTATTCCACATATCTAGCTCTAACTTTGTACCCATTTATTGTGTATCAATTTAAAAAGTCTTCTCTGGAAGGTGTGCATGTCCTGAGATTTCCAGAGTTTCCTAGGTATCATGTCATTTATCTCTACTCTGTTGACTAAGATTTACAAAAGTCATATTTATGTGTGGCAAATGATACACAATGAAGTTAAACTACTAGAGAAGATTCATGTGATAAATTGGAGCACAACAGAGAGTACTGCTCAGAGCCTCTGATGTCCAGTCTTAGGGTTTATGCACTTGTGCTCCTGAGTTTGTTTTTTTCTTTCATAAAAGAATGCCATCAAAATGTTTGGTGAAGTGGTCCATCATTTGCATTAAAACTATCTGTAGTGTTAAATCAGATTCTTTAGTGCTTTGACCTAGGCCAGGTCCAGGGATCTGCTGAACTGCATTTTATGTAGCCTATCTGGCTGACTTACTTTTGAAAATATATTGTTAAATATTACAGAAGTATACACTACTCTCCTTCAAAGTATAATTTTATCAATAAAACTGATTACTTCTTCATACCCTGAGCACATTCTCTGGCTTCCTCCACAAAGGTAACTATTTTACCGAATGTAGCTTCTTGTCTTATCATTCTCCAGTGTGATGCTAGTACACACTAAAGTATAAGAAACTCCTCTTACCTTTATTCCTGGTTTTATTTTTTCTGGAATTCTCTTTTCTTACATTTCTGTCTGTAAATATTTGCTTATTTCTCAAAGCTAGGTTCAGTGCAGCTTCTCTGTGAAATCTCCAAGTGTGTACCTTGGAGATTTCTAGCATATATTGACTATCTAACTCTGAGTGAGAACAGAGGGTCAAATGAATGGGAGAGGCTGGTGAGGGAGTTCCCTGCAGAGGTAACACTAAGATATAGTTAGAGGGAAGAGTTATAAAGTTTCTAAATTTTGTTTGAGTTGAAGTTGCTGTAAGAGTAATAAAAAGATCAAATTAATAACAAATGAATCTATATTATGATTCTGCTCAGGGTAGTAAATTCTGCTCATATTCAAGCTACCTAATAACCATATTTGGAAGGAAGATGTGTAGCCATGCAAAGACAGGTGCTTGGAAATAACAAAATTGTTGGTCACTCAACACTTATATTCATAAATGTAGAGGAGAGATGAAGGAGGTTGGTAACACACAGTGAGAAGGCTAGTACTGTCCAGAGATAAAGGTCAGGAACCAGCTTAAGTAAGAATCTGCAATTTGTAGGGTTTTGTACAGCTGTTAAGAAACTAGTAATTCTGAGAGTAGAGGAAGGTTAAGGTCAGTTGAGATGCAGCTGAAAGTGGGGGCTTCAGCTTCTGTTTAAGATTTTGAACCTTAGGGTTTTTACAGGTTTTGAGGTTGCCACAAGGGCTGAAGCTGTGTAATGTCCAACTCCTGGTCTCTTGCGTCAGTCCAGTGAATTCAAATTGTATCAACTATGTTTGGTACATTTTGTGACATGGAATTCTTATGGAGGGGAGCTGTTGAGGAAGGGAAACAAAATATCAGCCCATTGGACATCTGCCTATGTACAATAGAAAAATAGTAACAAATTCTACAGGGCTTTCTTTCCCTTCCAAAAGGCAGGTCAGACTAGGAAAGTAACCAGCTGAACATATGTACTTGGGACAGACTTCTCAAACAGTTTATATGTGGGTGGAAGAATAGTAAAGCTGGGAATTAGCAATAACACATAAGAAAAGTATGAGCCAGAACTATGGCTCATATGTGAAAAGTTTGTGATTTAAATCAGCTTTTTGTAACACTGGACGTTCCGTTCTTAACATTTTTGGTGGTATTATTCCTGTATGTTGGCACCAAGACCAGATGCATCTACATCACAAGGTGATACTAAAATAAATATTCCTGGGCTACAGTTACTGAATCAAATATCTGGATCTGAAGCCCAAGAATCCTTGAAAAGGAAATCATTGCCAAAAAAAGCAGCAAAGAATTGCACAGAATTGCATTTTTAATAAGTCTCCCACTCTTCCAGGATGTGGAAGGGCTTAACACTGTCAAGTGACTACCATGTTGCTTTTGAAGCACATCTTTACAACTCCAAACTGATAAAAAAAAACCCTGCTGGGAACAAATATAATTGAGAATGAATTTTTTTACTTCATTTCTATTTTTAATATGTCTGCCAGGTCATCCTTTTTCAGATATGGTCAAATATAATAGAATCAACTGTCAGTTGCAAGTCAAATTTGTTCATGAAGGATGCTTACAACCTAGTTTGCTCACCTGTATAAAAGCCAGGATGAGAAAAGGTGGGTTGAGAGGTCAATTTGGGCAGGGAATGGAGTTATGTACACTGGGATAGTTCACAGATTTCATTCCTGGTCTCTGAACAGGTACTTCTGTAAAGCTGCAAGATAAAAACTGCAGCACGGCAGATTTTGAATTGAGCCCTGATGAATTTTTGACTTTTTAGCTGTTATGAAGACAGAGAAGTGAGGATGAAATTAGCACAGGGAATATAGGCAGAAACTGGGAGAAGAGCCACAAGGAGAGGCAACTATGGAATAATTATATATCTGTGTTGAGGGTGTTCTATATACCAATCATTTTATGTGTGTTAATCTCTTCGAGTGTTCAAACAGTTGTGTAAGAGTACAATTATTATTTCTATTTTTAAAATAAACTGATACACAGAAAGATCAAGTAATTTGCCTGAAATCACACAACCTCTATGTGGCAGAACTACAGTTTTTAAACTAAGTTTACTGGTGCAACTTAGATATATGTGATAATACATTCACTATAGGGAATTTGCACCTGTACATGATATATCTTGATTCCTCTTTTTTAATCTATGGGTTCTTGGCCTAACCCCAATCTCCTAAATGAGTGGGTGGTGAAAGACTTAAATAAAAGAAACAAGTGGCATAATTTTTAGGGCTCCAGTAAGGTCAAAACTCTTTAATGGAACTCAAGATTCAGAACATAGAACTTCTCCTGGATGCCCATGTTTATTTGATTTTCAAATAAAGGAAGGGGATACTGAGGCAAACATAGGAACTGAGCAAGACCTTGGGAGTCAATTGAAAGACTTATCCAAATAGTTCATTTCACCAATTAAGATAATTGTCTTAGCTCTAAGGCTGGCAGGTTTATTACTCTGGAATCACGAGTACCAGCAACTCGTGTCCTTGGTTGCCTCAGGTATGGTTATCTTGATTTCAGTGCACTGTGCATATACACTTTTCCAACACAGCCAGAGGTCACTGTGTTCAGCAACTTAACCCTGTACAGCCCAGTCTCCAACATTCCTCTCCCTTCCTTTCAACCTCTCTTCTCCTCCTTCTTTACAAAGGTTTGTTTCCATTTTACCTTCATTTCTCATTTTTTCTTTTCCTTTTGTTCCCTTCACCCTCACTTTTCCCTTGTTCCACTTCCCATTTGAACATTTTCTTCCTATGTCACAATATCTATTATATATTTTTGTTTTTATTTACAGTTTTAGGTTCTACCAGAGAGACAATGTGATATTTATGCATGTGTGTTCAATTTATTTCACTTAAGATTATGGTCTCAAATTCCATTCATTACCTACAAAGTTTTCAAGTGTATCATTCTTTACGGCTGAGTAGTGCTCCATCGTATAAAAAACATCTTTTTTATCCATTCATTGATTGATGGGCCTTTAGGTTGTTTTCAGGAGTAAGTTATTATAAACCATGCTGTTATAAAAATTGGTGTGCACATTTTGATGTGGTGCAATGCTTTTAATTCTCTTGGGAAGATACTGAGAAGGAGAATAGCTGGGTCAAATGGAAGCTCTGGTTTTATTTTTTGAGGCATTTCTATGCTGATTTCCACAGCTGTTGCACCAGTCTACTTCCACCAAGAGTGCAGAAGGGCTCTCTTTTTCCCACAACCGCACCAGCACTTGTTATTGGGCAATTTCTTGATAATAACCATTCTTTCTGGAGTGATAGGAAATCTCAGTGTTGTTTTAATTTGCATTGCTCAAAAACAAGTGATATTGAACATTTTTCATATATTTATTTGCTACTTCTACTTATTCATGTGACAAGTGTGTATTGATCTCAGATGTCCACTTTTGGACTGAGTCTTTAAATTTGGAGGGTCTGATTTTTTTCGGTTCTTTATATGTTCTAGATATTATATGTTCTTTGTCTAAGGAACAACTGGCTAAAATTTTTTCACACTCTGTGAGATGAATTTTCACTTTGCTGGTGGTTTCTTTTCCTGTGTAAAATCTTTTTAACTGAATCACAGTTATTGATTTTTATAATACTTCCCATGTGACTGGGATTTTGTTCATAATGTCTTTGCTTAGACCTCTATGTATTCAAGTGTCCTACCTATTCCCTCTGCAATTGGATCTAATGTTTCTGTTTTAATATTTAGAAATGTGATTCATTTTGATTTTAGTTTAGTGCATGATAACATACATGAGTCTAGTTTCAGTCATCAGTATGTGGAAAGCCAGTTTTGCCAGCACCATTTATTAAAGAGATTATGTTTGCTCTAGTGAATGTGCTTGGCACCTTTGTCAAAGATAAGGTGACTGAGTATGCCTGGAATTGTTTCTGCATATTCTAATGTGTTCCATTGATTCTCAGGTCTACATTTCTTAGTACAATGCTATTTTTTAAAATCACAATAGTTCTGTAGTATAATTTAAAGTAAAGGTTTGTGATATACGCTATCTTTCTTTGGGGCCTAGAATTGCTTTTGCTATTCTAAGGTGTCTTCTGATTCCAAATGAATTTTAGAAATGTTTTCTTATTTATGTGTGGGATACTAATGACATTTTGATTGGGATTTCATTAAAATTTTGTAACAATTTTGGGAGTATGACCATTTTTTCTATGCTGATTCTTCCTACCTAAAAGCTAGGAATATCTTTGCATTTTCTGATAACCTCTTCGATTTCCTTCTTCAGAGTACTGTAGTTTTCAATACAGACATTTTTTAATTCCTTTGTTAGATCAGTTCCTAAGTATTTCATTTTTTAAATACTCTTATGAAAGGTGTTTCCCTAATGTCTCTCTCAGTGACGTTATTTATGTACATGATTAATATTGATTGTTGAATTTTGACTTTGAAGCCAGCTATGCAGCTGAATTTTGTTATTAAATCTAGAAGGTTTTGGTGGAGTTTTTGAGGTCTTCTTTGTATAGTATCATATATGCAAAGAATGATAATATACTTTTGTTCTTTCCTATCCATAATCCTTTTATATTTTTCTCTTGTGTAATTGCTTTGGATAATGTTTCCAGAACTGTATTAAGTAAGAGTGATGATAGTGGACAACATTGTCTTGTTCCTGATTTTTGAGTGAAAGCTTTCAGTTCTTGGCCATTTACCATGATGCTGGCTGTTGGTTTGTGTACAGGAATGCTACCGATTTTTGAGTGTTGACTTTGTATCTATCTACTTGGTTATTTAATTGATAGGTCTTTTGGTAGTTTTGGGGGTCCTCCATGTATAAAGTATCATGTCATTCACAAATAATGATAATTTAACTTCTTCCCCTAACCTATTGCTTTTCTTTCTCTTGTCTAATTACTCTGCTAGTGTTTCAAGATCTATACTGAATAAGAGTGTTGACAGTGGAATCCTTGTCTTGTTTCTGATATTAGAATGAAAGCTTATAATTTTTAACTATTTAGTATGATGTTGGCTATTCATTTGTCCTAGGTGGCTATTATCATGTTGAGATAAAGACAATGTTCTCCAATTTTCTGTAGAGTTTTTATCATGAATGAGTGCTAGACTTTGTAAAATGCTTTTTCTGCATCTATGGAGATGATCATGTAAATTTTGTCTTTGACTGTTAAATGGTGTACTGCATTTTTTGATATGTATATGTTGAACCATCCCTGCATCCCTGAGATGAATCCTACTTCGTCTATGTTGTGTAGTATTCATGATGATTCTCTGCATTTTGTTTGCCAGTCTCTGATTCAGGATTTTTGTTTCTATGTCCGTTAGGGTCTGTAGTTGTATCTGTAGTTGTCTGTAGTTGATCTGTAGTTGTATTTTTGGTTGAGTCTGTCTCTGGTTTTGGTATCAGGGTAATACTTGCATTCAATAGTGACTCTGAGAATATTACTTCCCTTTCATTAAAGAGTTTGAGGAGTAATCATATTAGATCTTAAAATTTCTTGTAGAATTCATCAGTGAATCCATCATCACGTTGGCTTTGCTTTGATGGTAGATTTTTAAATTCATCTTCAATTTCATTGACTAATACTGGGTTTAGAATTTTTATATGTCCTTAATTCAGCTTTGAGAATTAATAGGAGTCTAGGAATCTGTCCATTTCTTCTGGGTTTTCCACCTTATTAAAGTTTCTCAAAGTAGGTATTCATGAACCTCTGAATTTCCACAGGAACAATTTTGATTTCAGTATTTTAATTCCTAACTGCATAAATTTGAGGCTTGTCTTTATTTGATAAGATTGAATAAGGGTTTATCAATTTTTTGAAGCTTTCAAAGAACCAATTTTTGTTTCATTGATTCATTGTATTGTTTTCTTAGTCTCTGTTGTATTAATTTTTGCTCTGATCTTTATAATTTCCTCTTTGATATGAACTTTGGACTTGACTTCTTCTTCATTTTCTATTTTCCCCCAAAGATTTATATGCAAAATTTGAACTTTTTTTTTGTACCAGGGATCAAACTCATGACTGTGTGCATGCAAGGCAGGTGCTTTTGCCACTGAGCTAAATCCCTAGCACCCAAAATTTGAACTTTCATGATTCATTTTGTTTGTTAATCTTTAGTGAAATTTGCATTTCTCTAACCCTCTTTGTTAATGTTTTTAAAAGCATCACATTTCTCTAACCCTCCTTTGTTAATGTTTCCAAAAGCATCACTTGACTATCTACAAGATATAATCAAAACTTTTTTAATTTAAAAATTTACTACAGGTAAACACACATTGGCATTAACCCCCCCCACACACACAGTTAAAATCCTCCCCTTTGCTTCAAACACATTTATCCTATTGTCCTTCCCAATTTTTGAAGTAATCCTGGAAGTCTTTTTTTAAATGTGTTTGCTTGATGTGATTAAAATTGAGTGAGTCCCTGACTTATGAATGAATCCCATTCTGGTAGAACATTCATAAGTCATATTTATTTGTAAGTCTGACAAAGTGTGTCTTATATATGTTTAACACAAATATACAATATGAAGAATAAAAAACCAACACACATAATACTGTTAGAACAAAGGAACTGAGAATCACTTTTTTCTCTCCACCAAACCACTGTAATAATTATTCACGCTTCCACAATACTAAAGCAAAGAAATTGCGTGAGCCACTCCTGTTCTTTCCCTTCAACCATAAATTCACATCACCTAGTGATTATCCAGGCTTAAACTTAGGAGGTCTTAGTGCCAGAAGTAGCAGATGAGAGAGGTGTCATCAGTGAGAGATGTAGTGGGAGGTACCTAGGATCAGAGGTGTTCATCCCTTTAGTACTGAAAGTTTGAGTTATCAAGTCCTCTATTTTTGCTTCAACATTTTGCCTGTTTTGCTGCTACTACATTAATGTGATATTCATAAAATGCAGACTTACTACATACTATGAGGTGTACATTGGGCATGTCTTTCCTTGTGGTACATAAGAACCTGGAGTAAGTACTGTAAAGAAACTGTTTTTATTTTTAAAGTTACCCTGAAACAGTGATAGAGTACAGTGCAACTACACATCTACTTTTGAAATTTGTTTGCATCTACAAATGTATCCATGAAATTTCACAACTCAAATATTCATAAGTTCAGCACTTACTATATAACAAATGCTGCTTCTGAGTGTCAACCAATGAAAAATCAGGCTCAGAAAGACAGAAAAGTTTTTCCTCATTCACCTTATTCACCAGACCTGTCATTGATACAGAAGAAATGTTAAATGTCAGATATGCTGAGTTTGTGTTTCTTGAAGTCAGAGAATGAATTCTAAGGAACAATGGAGGTTAAGAGTAGGAAAATTTATTGAAGAAAAAGGAACACGGAATAAGAATAGCTCTTGAGATATAAGAGGATTACCTGTTCTTCTTTTTCTAGAAGTTTGAGGTTCAACATTAGGTTGTTTATTTGAGCTCGTTCTGTTTTCCTGATGTGAGAAATCACTGCTATAAATTTTCCTCTTAGGGCTGCTTCCATTGCATCCCATAAGTTCTGTAGTGTTGTATCAACATTATCATTTGATTACAGATAGTATTTAATTTCTTCTTACAATTAAGCTCTTTTTGTTGCAAATAGCTGAGATTTACTTGATTTATCACAATGAAACTGTAATTTGTTATGATATTAAGAAATTGCAATGGCAATCCATTAAGAGGGACTGGCTTTTCTTTAGCTCTTTCATGTAGAGTAAGGAGTTTTTCTTTACTTTCTTGTGTCTCCTTCATGTCACCTTTTTTTCTGTTGTCTTTTCCTCTATCAATTAGCTTTCTTAGCTTATGAATAGTTGATATCCAGTAATAACTTAGGATTGAAGTTGGCTTTAGCTTGACACAGACTTGAGTCTACCTCTTGGTGGTTTTCTTTCTTTCTTTTTTTTAAATTTCCAATTTCTGTACTATCTACTAATATATCTCAGCATTTCTATGTCTCTTGACTAAATTTTTCAGAAATAAGAATCTCTTCTAGCCCGTATGTTCATGCCCATGTACAGTGTCAACCATAGTGACCAGTCAATGAATTTGGTTGCACTTTTTATAGATGCTAGTGCTTGGTACAATTTGCTATAGCTGAAGGCAAGATAAGATTGTTGGGTATATGATTTGAACATTTATCCCACAAGAAACAGATATGGGGGAAGCATTTGTCCTTGGAAAACAATATTGGCCAGTGGTCCCAAATTTGTATCTGTGTTTGGAAGAGTAAAATTACTGTATGGGTCACACAGTTTCCCTCTAGTGGCTAAATGAATTAAAAGAAAAGGGGAATAAAGACAAGAGACACATAGAAGGTATTAGAAGCCAAAGAAGGGAGTGATGCTTGGTTTGAAACTGAAATAATATTTTGAAGGAAAGGGAATATTGTTCTACTTACCTGGAGAAGTCCACTTAACATATGTGTTTTGTGTCTATCTCAGTGTGGCAACTAAACCCAAGTTACAAATACCCAAGCCGATTTTCAGCTTGCAGTGACCTACTTGCATGACACTTAGAAAAAGCTGGATTTTAGGAAAGTGTAATGGTCCTTACTTTGGTAGTCTCCATAAATCAGACCAAGTTAAAAGATGTTGGAGAAGCCAATTTAGCCTTATGAATTGTCAAAATATTTTGACTGTAAAATGTATATGGATTTAGGGCCAGTGTTATAGCTCAGTGACACAAGCACCTGCCTGGCAAAAACATGGTCCTGAGTTCAATTCTAGGGAGAGAGAGAGACAGAGACAGAGACAGAGACAGAGAGGGAGAAACCCATGAAGATTCAGACATGGTAAAATGTATATGGTCTTATCTCAATTTCCAAAACTACTCTTGTTTTTAATGAGTTGCCCTTTCCACTATCTACTACACTTCACCAACTGTGGCATGGCAAAAAAATTGATTGTGTGGCAATATGGTAGATATTTAGAATAAAAGGGAAAGTGTAAGAGCTGAGTGGAGGAAGTGGCATTTAA
The DNA here is from genome assembly GCA_004027295.1 of Dolichotis patagonum. NCBI lineage: Eukaryota > Metazoa > Chordata > Mammalia > Rodentia > Caviidae > Dolichotis > Dolichotis patagonum. The sequence goes on from PVJX010039437.1 coordinate 11,852, forward strand.
GCTAATCTAGCCCAGGTTGGATATTGGGGTGACAAAAGATCTATTATATATTTTTTGCCTGTCTCTGTGCTTTTGTTTTCAGGACTCCTGATAAGCTCAGGCTGTGCCTTATATCCCTTAGGATGGAATAGCCCGGAGATAATGCAAACATGTGGGAATGTCTCCAATCAATTTCAGTTAGGTAAGGTGTCCTGGATAGGATGGAAGCAATAGCATATGGGTAATATGTTTTTCAATGATCTACTTCTTGGAGGTGTCTCTGCTTCTTAGTAGTATTTATCTGAATCTCTCATGATATTAGCTTATCAAAGATGGTGGCTTGGTCAGTTTATCCATCCTCCATAATTCAAGGGGATTGGCTTTAAATTCTTGTTCTTTAACTTTCTTTCTGTGTGACTTATGAACTTTTCCCTATAGTTCTTTTACTGGCTTGCAGCAACTTTGTATATTGAGCAATTTAAAATATCTGGAGACTAATGGTACGCTATCTTCTGAGTAAATCTGTCTTGGTAAATTTTCTCTCATTGCTGAAATAGAATCCCCAACACCCAAAATTAAGGAAGGAAATGTTTATTTAGCTCAGTTCGTGAAGGTTTCAGTCAGTAATCAACTGGCTCCACAGCAGGGTGGCATGGCACATGGCCAACAGTTCAAGGTGGCAGAAGACAGTAAGAGCAAAATGAGGGGGAAATCAAGCCTCTCTTCATCTTATATTGTATGCAGACTACCCACCTATACCATCTCCATGCCCTCCTCTTTAACAAGCTCAGGATGTTTACAAATTGAGGACCCTGCCCTCCTGCTGAGTCACTTAGTTAAACTTCTAACCTTCTCAATTCTCAAGTTGACACAATGTATCAACCGTTACTAGCTACTCTTAGTGTTTCCATCTAGGCACTATTTTCCAAATATAAGTGAACAATTCTTGTTTTCAATTTCCAATGAGGCTATAACTAGAGATAATTTAGTTTGCTTGAAGCACAGGACATTGGATTAAGTGTTAGAAATTGTTCCTAATGGTAAGAGTTATTATTATTAGAAGAGATGATAGATATGAGTCTTGAATAGATCATTCTCTGCCAACTCTCACTCAATATGGTTTAGGATTATGATTATGAGTTGATAATATAATAGACAACAATTGGAAGACTTCAAAATATTTCCCCAACCTATTATCCTATCATGGAAGATGGTAGGAGAGGAAATATCTAAGTTTCATTGAGTATTCACCATTGTAGGAAAGGATTTGGAAACAATGAGAACACCTATACAGTTATAGCTCCAATACTTCCCTCTCTTTCTGTGGTCATAGACAGTTTTTTGAGTCTTATCTGACCAATATTTGAAGGAAGGAGTTTCTCTCTGTACAAGCACAGTATGTGGGCATTACTATATAGAAAATGTGACAAGTATGAACCCTGTGAATTTCCAGTGTTCTGACTCAGGACACAGATAACTGGTAAATGTAAAAATCCTACCACAAGGGAAGGAATGAAGAAAGACTTGGAGGAAGTGATGAGACAAAGAAATCAAGCCACTGGACTTGCTAGGTGGATCTGAGAAAGTTTAAATATGTTTCTCCTTAGCCATTAGATTTATAACCCTACATTTAAAAATAATGCTTTTATTAATTAGACTTCACACAACATAAAATTCTTTCACCCTCTGTAAGTGTTTGAGTAGTACTTTTTGGTATATTCACAAGATTGTATACTCATTCTCACTCTCAAGTTCCAGAACATTTTCATCAGTACACACACACAAAAAAAAATCCTTCTTATGGTCAATATTCCTTCTGCTTTTAGCCTCCAGCAACTAACATTTGGGATGTTTCACATTCTAAATCCTATAGCAAATTTTTTGAATATCCCTTTTCAATTAACATAATATTTTCAAGATTATCCATGCTGTAATATGTGTCTGTAATTTATTAATTTTAATAGCTGAATAGGATTCCATGGTATTAGATATATTGCAGTCTTATACATTTATCAGTTGATGAATACAGATTTTCCTCCCACATTTTGATTGTTATGAATATGCTGTTATGAATAGTTTTGTTTATATTTTTCTGTGAGCATACATATTCATTTTGGAGTTTATTTCTAGGAGTGAGATTGATGGGTTAAATGATTACTTCATCATGAAGCCTTTTGAGGAACTGAGGCTTTTTCGAAAGTGATTATGCCACTTTACATTCCCATTAGTTATGCATCCATGTTCTAACTTCCTACCATCTTCTACAAAACTTAATTTCCATTTTTTGTTATAGCTGATCTCATGTGTGTGAAGCCATATCTCATTGTGATTTTCATTTTCATTTTCCTAGTGACTGATGATGTTAAATATCTTTTCATGAACTTATTGGCTATTTATATTTCTTCTTCTGAGAAATGTGTATTCAAATTCTTTATATCTTTTTAATTATTATTTGTCTTTTTTGTTGAGTTCTTAAAGGTTTAAATATACTCTGGATACTAGACCTTTGAAAATATGTGATTTGCAACATTTTATTTCACCAATTTTGGGTTATCATTTCACTTTCTTGATGGCACTCTCTGAAGTATGAAAATATTTAATTCTGATGGTATATTCACAAGATTCCAATTACCTGTTTTTCCTTGTTGCTTTTGATGTCACAGCTCAGAATATATTGAAAAATCCAAAAATTGCTAGATTGACCTTTGTATTTGCTTTGAAGAACTTTATAGTTTTTAGGCCATATAATTGTTTTTACTTTTTTAAAAAATTTTATTTAGATAGAAAAAAAACAACCAAACAAAACAGAAAAAAGGGTAGCAACAATACAGAATTCCAAAGGAAAAAAAGAACAGAACAACAACAACAAGAAAAAACCACTAAGAAATCACTAGTTGATAAATTACATACTGTCATCTTGGAAATAGTTGTTCAAGTTACAAAATTAAAGCATACAAAGTAGACATTCAAACAGTGAGACTATTAACAGTTCGGCTCAACAATCTAACAAAAACAGTAGTATCATCATCTATCTTCCACACTTAAACATACATGAAGTTATATTCTTTAAAGCACTTTCTTTTGCTCTCTCTTTTGCAGTAGCAATTATGCATTTTGAGTTTTATTACTCCAACAGTTCTTATTACATTTTTTATTTTAAAGAGAATAAAACAAAAGAAGGCAGAACAAAGCAGATCAGAACACAACAACATAAGCAACACAACACTTTTCAACAAGACAACTGGACATTAACAATAGCTGTCAAAATATCTTTCTCTGCTATAGTTGAGCATAGCTTTAGGTACAATAGTATCAAACATAACACAATAGTATAAAAACATTCAAGAGAATGAAAGAATTATAGGACATTCTGAACTGAATAACTATGATCAATGGCTATTATAATATCTCATTTTGAATAAAAAGATTTGTTTATACTATCACATATATTAAAATTCCAATAAGACACAACATGATAGACTCGATGGTAATAGCAGAGTAGAAGCATGGTCGGACTTCTAAGGAAGATATTACATCAGCAATGGCTGCCATAAGGTTTTGTTTTCTTCAAAACTGCTGTTCATACCATCACGCATAATAAAGTCAAACAAAACAGATTAAAACCATTCCAACTGATGAGTGAAAACATTAAAAGGTTTCAAAGCAATGAAATGGGGAATCATGAGTACTATAAAATCTTATATATTCTTACCAACTCTCATATTAGGGAGACTATACGGTATTTACACATGTGTGTTTGGTTTATTTCGCTTATGAGTATGGTCTCCAGTTGTGTCTATTTATTTATAAATATTTCAATGTGATCATTCTTTATAGCTAAATAGTACTCCATTGTATAAAAATACCACAACTTTTTAATCCATTCCTCAGTTGATGGGCACTTAGGTTGTTTCCAAGATCTGCCTATTAC
>PVJX010039438.1:0-15698 GCA_004027295.1 Dolichotis patagonum
GGTTTCAGTCCATACTCAGTTGGCTCCAAGGCAGGGTGGCATGGCCCAAACAGTGAGACTATTAACAGCTCTGCTCAACAATCCAACAAAAACAGTAATGTGGTCATGCATCCTACACACTTAAACATACATGCAGTTATATCCCTTAGAGCACTTTATTTTCCCCTCTCATATATATATATATATATATATATATATAAATTTTATTTTAAAAGGGTAAAATTAAACACAACAAAACAGAATGGAACTTACATCAGTAAAATTTTAAAAATACCTAAGCTTCTTTTCCAAAATTTTCTACTAAGCTTAAGTCTCCCCCCCCAAAATATTAGAAAATTACAGTTTATACATATAATACTGAGAACACAAGCTGATTGTGATTATCATTATACTGTACATTATACCATAGGCATCAAATCGCCATGTTGTACACTGGTAAAATTTTAAATATTTACCAATTATTTTGTTGAATAAAATGTAAGATGTGAACATGGCAGTGACATGTCTTTGTGTCACAGCAGTGGTGCTCTTGTAAATCCTAAAAGAGAGAAGCTTGATGAACATATCCAGCAGTGAGTGAAAATCCATTATCGTAAGAGTAATGAGAAAAACAATGACATCGTGGCTGAGGTATTTTTCCAGTCTAATTGGGATGTGACAGCATCACAGTGGAATCCTCCTCCTGATTGTACTTAATTTTTTTCAACCACTATAAAGAAGAAATTTCACCTTGTGACTTGTTCCGCTCTAGAACAGTGATGACCTAGGAGGCTCGACCAGGTCCTCAGCCCATCTGTATGGAAAAGTTGGTGAGGCGGGCGGGCATGGGCCACAGGTGCTGTTCACGCTGCCCCATGAGATGAGTCTCTAGGACCACATCCAGGAGGACTTCCCCACATCGCACACCCCCACCTTGGCCTCCCCCTTTTCCCACTTTCTTTTCTCTTAGGCTTTTCTCCATCTGGGATTCTTCCTTATACCTGCACTTCCTTCCTTTCACACTCCATTTTTTTCTGCCTCTTGTTCTCTTCCACATCTCTTTTCTTTTTCTTTTTCTGTTTTCCTTTGCATCTTTCATCCCCTCCATTTCTTTTACCCTAAGGCCCTCCATCTGCTCCTCCTGCCTGCTTGGAGCAGTCTTCCAGAATCTCTGGGTGGGTGTTTGGGGAACCCTTCTGAGCATATGCTCTGCAGAGCCCATGTCCGCAGCTCTCCTTGGTGTAACCCCTTCTGGCACACACCTCCTTGACCTGAACTGACCCTTTGTAACTGAAACATACCATTCCTTTTGAGGAGGTAGGATTTTAGAGAAACAAAAGCCTTAGGTACAAGAAATCAAAATCCTGCTGATTTAGCACATTTGGGGCAGAATTTTAAGGGTCATCCTCTTCAAGCCTCCTATTTTTAAGGTGTCTGTTTGGTTTATGCCTGAAGCCAGTAAACTGTTTTCTGCAAAATGAGAGCTAGAAAGGCAGTTTGTGCTCACAAAACAACAGCATTCCTTTGAAACTGGCCAGAAATGTTAGTTGAATTGTTCTATTTATCAAGACCCAGATGACCAAGAGAACAAAAATCTTTAGAAGAAAACCACAGGAACACACACACACACACACACACACGAAAAACAACAACAAAAACCAGAACAAATTGACAGTGCTGTGGCTGTTTTCCAGTGATCTCTAAATGCAAAAGGTCAGAGCTGGCAGCTGAGAGCACTGAAGAGTTACCAAGGCTTATACACCAGGAATGAGAGGATGACAGCAAATTATACCTCAGAGTCGCAGAGGTGTTGTCCTACCCACTGTCCTCTCCTACTGAAAATCACTCACTGACTTTGGAGAAAAGCACCTCAGAGCAATGCTGGTGGCCATGGAGTGAATGGAAATACGGCCCCGTTCATGGTCTGCACACAGTAATAGTAACGACTGTTTGGTAACCAAAACTGAGCTACTGGATTCTGTACCCATCGTTCCTCCCATTCTAAATCAAGGAGACAGACTTCTCTTATGATAAAAGTAGGGGTTAAAAATAGTGCTTATCCATGTGGCCAACAGGATTTCAAATAAAAGCAAATTCCTCATCCTATGTGATCTAGACAGGAGTCATCGCCTTCACATTTTCTTGCTGAGTCTTGTGACTCACAGTTCAGTGTATGATTGTGACATTCCTATCTGTGATTAACCCAAATTAAAGTTTACATTGTCTGCTTTTTTTAGATTGTTTTACTGGGTGAAAGAAATAGCCTTAGAAGTCAGGGGGAACTATGATAATGAAAATTACCCAAGTCCGCCATCCTACTGTTACAGGCAACTAAGTTAGATAGAAATATTACAGGCAGTCAGACAGGGCTGGGTCCTCGAAGGAGCCAGTGCAGAAGACCAGATACCTTGCACCTAGGAAGACACAGACACCTCCTGCTGTAGGCCAGGCCTCAAGACAAAAGAGCAAACAAATGTACCCAAATCCTATGGACTGATATTCTAAACAGGTCTCTGTCACCCTTCTGACAAAGCCAGAAGTCACCATCCCAAATCCCTATGGGAAGAGTCACTGCTCCTTAAGCATGGGTACTTGCTATGTAACTCATTTTCCCATTTGTCCCCAATTTAATCAATTTGAAAACAACAGGATTAGACCAAGGTTGAAGTTCTTCCCAGTATGATCCCTGAGACTAGCAACGTGGCACCCTGGATCATACTGGGAAGAACTTCAACTGTGGTCTAATCCTGTTGCTTTCAAGGCTAGAAACCTGCAATGTTAATGTCTTCCCCAAAGCTAGTCAGCTTGGGTGTGGATGACATAAGAGAGGAACATGATTCTTATTGCTTGCAGTTGCATTCTTGGTTTTTCACAGCAGTACTGCTCAAACTGTGTTTTGAAAACACAGAGGACAGATAGTGACAAGGTAGATGAAGGGAGGGTCATGAGCATCTGTTGTGTTTCTAACAAAAGCCCAGGATCCATTCCTGCAGATGGCCCAAAGACACAGTTTAAGTCAAAGATTTCCATACTGTGTAATACTGTTGTCTTTTTGCTTTAATTATTTACACCAAAAATACATAGTGGCTAATTGTTATCATACAGACTTGTTTTCAAGTGTAGCAGAACACACAGTGATTTCTCATACTTGGACACTTGCCTCCACTTCCTCGGCCTCCTCAGTAGTTGACATTTTACAACAGCCATACATTTGTTACAGTGGTGACTCTGCACGGACACTCTTATCACCCAAACCCATAACTTGCACTACGCTGTCATATAGTCTATGGAGTTTGACAAAGTTACAATGACATGCATCTCACTCTTCATCATTTCTTTCCTCTTAACTAGGCAACCACTGATGTTTCCACTATCTCCATAGTTTTCCCTCTACAGCATGTCATACAGTCAGTCATGCAATATACCACCTCTCAAAATCACTTCTTTCATTTAGCAATGTGTTTACAGGTCCTTTTCACTCAGTAGTGTGTTTTATGGTTCTATTTTATCTCTTGGTAACTCATTTAATTTTACACTGAATAATATTCCATTGTTAGAATATATCACAGTTTATCCATTCACCTATGGAAGGATATCTTAGTTGCTTCTAAGTTGTGGCAATTACCATAAAGCTGATAGAAACATCTCTGCGCTGCGGTTTTTGTGGATATAAGTTTTCAGGTCATTTAGTTACATTCTGAGAAGCATGACTACCAGATTATATGAGTGTTCATTTACTTTTATTAAGAAACAAAACTGCCAAATATTTTCTGCATTCCCAGCAGCCATGAATGAGAATTCCAGCTGTTTCAAGTCCTCATTAACATTTGGCATTATCAGTGTTCTGGATTTTGGTGGATCAGATAGGCACACTGTGGTGTATCATTGCTGTTTCTACTTGCATTTTCCTAGTGACTTAATTTGAATTTTCTTAGTAACATATGGAACATCCTTATGCCATATGCTTATTTGGCAGATGTATATTTTCTCTGCAAGGTGTCAGTTCAGATCTTGTGCTTATGTTTCAATCAGATTATTCTTTATTTCATTGTTGAGTTTAAGAAATATTTGTACATTTTGGAAACATTCCTTTATCAAGATCTTTTGCATATATTTTCTCCAGGTTGTGACTAGTCTTACATTTCCTTGATAGTGTTTAAAAAAGTAAAACCACAAGAGATCATTTCTTTCCTAAAGCCAAGTTTTACTGGTTAGCACTGAATCTATGTCATGGAAGAATATGAATTATTTAAAAATTATTCCAAACAACTTTTTCATTACTTAAAAGAAAAAATGCACTGAATATTTTTGTGGATGTGTTAAAACTCTGTTACTGACTAGTTAATGACCACTGGTTGCTTGTATATAAAAGTTTCTACTCACTCAACATCGTTTATTTTATCAAGTACTTTTCTGTGCTAAAAACTTGCAGTACCACAGCCATAAGACCCAACTTCTGCCATCAAGTCTAGTTAGGAAAGCAAGTAAAAAGTCTCAAAAGAATAAAAACAGGCCCACCATTGACTTGCAGCTGCAGTGACTGGCAGGAAGCAAGTCTGAGCCTGACTCTATATCCTGGCCATCGATGGGACTCAGGACCAGAGACCAGCAGGAAACCAGTGACACAGTAGAACCCTGGCTGGAGTGTGCGGGATGGACAGGTGGGACTAGTGACATGGAAAAGTCGCAAGCAACAGTAACAATATGAGCCAGCAAGTGGTAAATTCGGTGAACCAGCTTTGTGCTTAAGGACAAAGACATGTGGAATATAAGGTAGTACTATCTTTTCTTTTCTTTTCTTTTCTTTTCTTTTCTTCTCTTCTCTTCTCTTCTCTATTCTTTTCTGGTCTGTTCTTTTCTTTTTTCTTTTCTCTATTTTTTCTTTTTCTCTCTTTTCTTTTTTAAGCAGCTGGAGAGAATTCCAGCTATAGAAAACTAATCCCATCACTCAAATCCAGAGACAAAGATCAGACCCAAACCCATCACAAAATTCACCTATAAACTTAGCTAAAGTTCTGGGATCAAACTTGGATCTACCACTAATTATAGACACTGGAGGGCTCTCACTACTTTTGGTTTTTTTCTGTCTGATGAGTTTTCCTCTTAGTAGTCTTCTGTGTTAGTGTGTTGTGTTTTGCTGTTTATTTTATTTTATTTTATTTTATTTTATTTTATTTTATTTTAGTTATTGTTGTTTTGTGCTTTTCCCTTTGCTTTTCTCTTTTTCTATCTGTTCTATTGTGCTATGTTTGTTTTTTTCATATATGTGATTATTCTTGTTTCCTGTTTTTTCTCTTTTCTCTTCTCTTTTTTCTTTTTCTTCTTTTGTCAACTTTCTTTTCAGTATCATTCATAATTTAGATAAATTGTCCCTTTGTATTGTTTCACTCATCCTCTTATTCTTTTTCACCAATCATGATTTCACTATCATGCTTGATTTTATGAGGACACTTTCATGTGGGTAAACATTGTCTCTTTCTGATTCACTTCAATACTCCTAGGCTTTCTCCTCCAATGCCTCCCTTTTGTATCCTACAATTACCCAAAACTTGGGTGACCATCCTTTGCCCACCAAATTTGCTCCTACTATATTTAACCCAATCCACCTCTCCATCCTACCTCATAACCCTCTCAAATTGCCCCCCGCAACACACACACATTCACAACAGGGTAATATCACTGTGGTAAGTGGAAAAACATTGCATTCAAGTTCCTGTAAACTCGGTTTTACTATATATCAATAGAACTTGCTCCTCCAATTAAAGATATTAGGCTAATATTTACCACAATTTGTCAGTAGCCAAGCTGTGCTTGAGTCTGTTGTTACTGCTAACCATACTACTTTAACCATGATGCCACACCTGTTATAATCAGTTTTTTGTCTTCTATATGACAACAGTGAGATTGCAAGGGGCCATAGCCATCACCATAGTCCAGTACCAAAGGAATGGGCCTTGAGTCAAAAAGATACCAACTCCATATTCTTAATATACTGAGAAGGTAGATTCTTGGGATCAACAGAAAGACCAAGAACCACCTATATCTAGAAGACATCCTTGAGGAACAGATATCACAGAGGAAAGCCTCGATACCAGGGGTAAAGCTATCTAACATAAGAAATCTACAGGCATCAAAACAGAAAACAAAATAAAATAAAAAATGACAAAAGGAAGAAGCAAAATGAAAACCAAAATGCCCAGTCCATTCAGGACAAGTCCAGAGCACAAAAAGATAGAGAAAATCAGAAGCTAGCCACCAGAACTCTCTGAAAGGATAGCAGCAGAAGTGAAAAAACAAATAGAAGAGGCTATAAAAAATAGTATCTAAGATACAAAAAGAAATGACAATCAAAATGTATACAGATTAAAAAAAATAGAGGAGGTTAAGAAAACAATGGAAACCATGGATGCCCAATATAAATAAGAAACAGAATCAATGAAATATATCTAAATAGAAATTCAAGAGACTAAAACTCCACTGAAAGTATATGTAACAGGTTGAATTGAAAGCAAGGATAGAATATCAGACAGGAATGTGATTAGCAACCAGGAAAATAAAAGTATCTTTAAAATAGCAAGGGACTACAAAAAAAACAAAAGCAAAAAAAAAAAAAAAAAGGAAAAAGCAAAGAAGAACAATATAAGATTGATTGGAGTCAATGAGAAAGGTGCCTGTAGCACAAATGCCATTAAAACTTCTTCACAGCAGGATATGGTGGTGCATGCCTATAGTTCCAGCACTCATAAGGCTGAGGAAGGAGGATTGTTGTGAATTCAAGTCCAACCTGGGTTACAAAGTGAGCTCAAGGTCAGCCTGAACTGCATAGTGAGACCCTGTCACAAAAACAACAACAACAAACTCTTCACAGAAATACTGGCAGAAAACTTCCCAAACATGGACAAAGAATTTGACATACAAATAAATGAAGCATATGGAACTCCAAATAGCCATGACCAAAATAAATCTATACCAAGGCATAAGATTCCAGAAATTCAGCACAAGAATAAAATGTTAAAAGCAGCTTAAAAAAAGAGAAGCAAATTACCTATAAAGGGAAGACCATTAGAATGAGAGCACACTTCTCAACACAAATCCTCAAGTCAAGGAGAGCCTGGAGTGAGGTATTTGAAGCCCTAAAAGCAAACAGTTTTCAACCCAGATTGACATTCCTGCAAAACTATCTTTCAAATTCAGTGGAGAAACAAAATATTTACATGACAAAGAACAACTGAAGAAATTCATGACCACAAAACAAGCACTACAGAATGCTCTAAAGTATATATTAGAAAGAGATAATGAAGACCACACATGAGCACCTACAGAGAGAAGAGCAAGCAATTATATAGAGAAGAAAGACAGGGAACCAACAACAGGAATATAGCATAACAAAGGTAAGTCAATACATATCAGTTATAATCATCAGTGTAAAAGGTCTCAGCTCATCAATCAAAAGAAACAGACTGGCAGAATGGATCAAGAAACAAGATTCATCAATATGCTGCATTCTAGAAACATATTTAACCCAAAAAGAAATGCATAGACTAAAAATCAAAGGATAGAAAAAAATCCTCCATGACACGGGAACCCAGAAAAAAGCAAGGGCAACTATTCTATTTGTAGACAGTGTAAACTCTACATACTTGTTAAGGAAAAACCCCAAGAAGAAGAAATGATAATCATAAATATATATATACACCAAACACCAGTATACATACCTACATAAAACTAATATTAACAGACATGAGCAAACAAATAAGCACTAACACAGTTGTATTGAGGGACCTTACTGCCCCATTCTTACAAACAAATAAATCAACCAGGCCAAAAAAAAATCAACAAAAACTTTCAGAATTAAACCACACTTGTGAACAAATGGAGTTAGTAGACGTCTACAGACGTTTGTGCCACTCCAAACATCAGAATACACATTCTCCTCACCTGAACATGGGACATTCTCCAAAATAGACCATATACTAGCCCACACAGCACAAGGAAACTGAAGTCAATGACAAAAGAAATTGCAAAAACTACACCAACACATGGAAATTGAATAACACACTTTTAAACAACCAATAGGTCACAGAGAAAATTAAACACAAAATTACACAGTATATACAACTAAACAACACTGCTGATACAACATACTGAAGCTTATGGAACACAGTGAAAGCTGTACTAAGAGGGAAATTTATAGAAATAATATATAAAATAATTTATAGACGGAAATTTGAGAAAATAGAATGAGCTCAAATAAACAACTGAGTGGTGAATCTCAAACTTCTAGAAAAAAAAGAACAAATCAAACCCAAAGCTCACATGAGGGAGGAAATGATAAAGATAAGAGCCGAAATTAATGCAATTGACACTAAAAAAATACAAAATATCAATGAATTGAAAAGTTGGTTCTTTGGAAGAATTAATAAGCCATAAGCAAACCTCATCAAAAAGAGGAAGGAAAAAACCTAAACTTAAGAAAAGGGGAAATCACAACAAACCCTATAGAAATATCACCAATACCTACTAAAAGATCCTGTATTCTAATAAGATGGAAACAATAGAAGAAGCCGACAGATTTCTAGACACAGTCCAACTTCTAAAACAAAATTCTAAATAACCTGATATCAGCCAATGAAATTGAAAATATAACTAAAAATTTACCAACAAAGAAAACCCAGGCCCTGATGGATTCACAGTTGAATTCTACAAGAAATTTAGAAAAGACTAATACCACTAAGACTGAAATTCCTTATGGAAATTGACAGGGAAGCAGTACTTCTGAAATCACGTTTGGAGGCAAATACCACCCCGATTGCAAAACTAGAGAACAACTTAACCAAAAAGGAGAACTATAGGCCAATTTCACTGATGAACATAGAAGCAAAATGTCCTCAATAAATACGAATAGAATTCAGCAAATCATCAAGAAAACTATATACCATGACCAAGTAGAACTCACCCTATAGATGCACAGGTGGTTCAACAAAGCAAACCAATTAATGTAATACACCATATTAACAGAGCCAAGGACACGAATTGTATTATTATCTCAATAGATGTAGAAAATATATTTGACACCACCCAACAACACCCTTCCATGATAAAAACCCTAATAAAATTGGAATAGAGGATCTTTATCTTTTTTTCATCAAATCAATTTTATTTCAAAGAGAAAAAAAATAAAATTTCAAGGAACAACAATGGTACATACATTGAGCATTGCCATCTACAAATCAGTCACTCACAGCACAAGACATCTGCATTCAATTAGCTGAACAGTAAGAGTATCTTTATCTGAATCTGATAAAAGTCATCTGCAACAAACCAATAGCTAACATCTTACTAAATGGTCAAAAACTGAAAGTTTTCATTCTAAAATCAGGAACAAGACAAAGATGTCCACTATCACTTCTCCTACTCAATATAGTCCTGGAAACATTATCCAGAGCAATTAGATAAGAGAAAAAATAAAAGGAATAAGGTCAGGAAAGGAAGAAGTTGAATTATTATTTGCAGATAGCTTAATATTCTACATAGAAGACACCAAAACCTCCACTAAAAGATGTACATATTTAATAACCAAATTCAGTAGTGTAGCTGGATATAAAGTCAACACTCAAAACTTAATAACAATTCTGTACACAAACAACAAACTCACAGAGAAAGAAATTACAGAAGTCACACCCTTCACAATAGCATCCAAAAATGAAATATTTAGGAATCAATCTAATAAAAAAGTAAAAGATCTATACATTGAAAACTACAGTACTCTGAAAAAGGAGATCAAAACCGATATCAGAAAATGGAAGCATATCCCTTGCTGATGGATAAGAAAAACAAACATAGTGAAAATGGCCCTACCCCTAAAACTGTTATATAGATTTAATGCAATTCCAATCAAAACACCCTTAGCATACCTCACAAAACTAGAGAAAACATACTTAAAATTCATTTAAAACCAGAAGAGACTTAGAATAGCAAAAGCAATTCTGAGCAACAAAGGCGAGTCAAGAGGCATCACAACCCCTGACCTGATATTATACTACAAAGTTACTGTGATAAAATCATCATGGTATTGACAAAAACAGACCTGAGGATCAGTGGAACAGATTAGAAGATGCAGACACAACTACAAATACACTAAACTACTTTTGTTCAACAAAGGAGCTGGAAGAAAGATAGTCTGTTTAATAAATTGTGCTGGACCATGCGGTGACCTGGGGGTGCCTGGAGAACAAGGAACTCCTCCCCTCTCTGGGGGGTGGTTGAGAGCCTGCAGGCGCACAGGCTGAAAATGAAACAAACATCTCATGTCACCCCGTCGCCCTGTCCCCCCATCCCATGTCTCCACTCCCCCGCTTTAGCAAGTGGGAGCCAGTGAACTGGACATCTTGTGAAAGATTGGCTATGTTGTTTTGCGTGAACTCTCCGTATACAAAGATATGGACAACCGTTGGAGGAAAACAAAAGACAATATGATAGATAGTGAAGATCTTTGGTTGTCCAGCTTTGAGATTTGTGCTTTCTTATGTCCCGTTTTGTTCTGTTTTGCTATGTTAAATTTTACCCCCTTTAAAATAAAAAAAAATGAAAAATAAATTTAAAAAAAGAAAATAAATGCTGCTAGAAAACGGTGCTGGAAAAGCTGACTTTCCACATGTGAAAGAGTAAAATTAGACTCATGTCTGTCACCATGGACTAAAGTTAAAATGGGTCAAAGACCTAAATATTAAAACAGAAGCACTAAATCTACTGGAACAGAATATAAGTAAAATCTTTTTTTTTTTTTTTGGTACCGGGGATCAAACTCACGACCTCATGCTTGCCAGGCAGGCACTTAAGCCACTGAGCTAAATCCCCAGCCCTATAAGTAAAATCTTAAAGACGTAGGTGTAGGTAGAGGTTGCATGGAAAAACTCAGACCACATGGGAAATAAAGAGAAACAACAAATGAGGTCTCATCTTATTAAAAAGTTTTTGTACAACAAAAGCAAAATCAACAAAGTAAAAGACAACCCACAGAGTGGGAAGAAATTAAAGCCTGTTGTCCCTCAGACAAAGGACTTAATCTAGAACATATAAAGAATTTAAAAAAAAATCAGGGCCTCCAAATGCGAAGACCCAATCTAAAAATGGGAATCTAAGGTGAATACCCAGATGAAGAAATACAAACATTAAATAAATATAAGGAAGAATGTTCAACATCATTGGTCATTTGAGTGTTACAGATTGAAACAGCACTGAGATTGCGTCTCACTCCAGAAAGCCAATTCCCTTCCATTGGCTCTAAGCAATGTATATAGGACTAGCTCAGGTGCTGATGCATAATCTTTTAAAGCCAACTGACAATTCTATCTCAGTGTCTCTTTCTAAATGTTTGGGCCCAGAGGGATGGCAGAGCCAATGCTCCCAGACTAACAACTGTATTTGAGCCTTGTGTTAGGGGCTATGACTTCCCAGGGAAAAAAAGGCTGGCACATCCGAACTGAAGCACCAGCCCCCAAAATGTTAAATTCTACCTCAATTGTGTTGTGCAGATTGGTTGTTCTTCATATCCCTCTCTCTACCTATTGCAGAGGTGCTTTCTGGTCTCCTACATAGCTCAGTTCACAGTACTCATAATTTCTGCTGTTTCCGCAGTCACGGAACTTAGCCATTCCCTTCTTCACAAATCAATAAAACCGAGGTTAGTCCCCCTCGGTTGTGGCCTTTGCTCCATGTACCCTTGTCTGGACTGGACTGAGGACTGCTTGGCTGCCCCTAACTGTAAATATGTTTAGTGTCTTTATTCTTGCTGTGGGTTCCACTGGAGGTGGCAGACTGGAATTAATTTGCCAGGATTCCAATAATGTTTCCATGGCATTACAAATATAAACTTCCCAAACCATGACCAGGCTGGGAAAAGGGCCTCAATAAAGGCTTAAGAGGCAGAGACTATGAACTCCTGAAGATTAATTAGTATTTTTTTCCTTCTAATCTTACTCATTCTTTATAAACTTTATACTTTTTTTGAAGAAAGATACTTCTCAGTGCAGTTCAGTTGCAAACCTCCGCTCTTTCTGGCAGTCTACTTCTACTTCTCTAACTCAGGCATTTCTGTCTTTTGCCTTGTCTTGTATATGACTTCTACCTAAATTTTCCAGCTATATTTGCCTAAAGGAGCCCTTCCTTCCTGTGTGGGTAATTTGTTTCTCTCCAGTTTATTTTCTCCTCTTTGGCTTCTTTATTTTTCTTTGGAAAAAAGACCCCTTATAAAACTTTCTTACTTCTGATTGTATCATAGGATAGTGATTTAGCAGTGTTACAGATTTTTCTCAGATATAACTTTTCTGATTGAGAATGAATAGTTCTATACACACAGAATTGCTTTTTTAGAAAGCATAAATGGGACTTTAATGTATTACGTGACAACTAAGTGATTCTCATTTTCTATCTAGACTTTTTTTTGACACAGAATGCAGTTTAATACTAAATAGTATTTCCCATCCAAGGCTGATTCAGTGTTTAACACAATTGAAATTATATTTGTGGATTATCCGGTCAACTCAGAAATCAACTTTTAAAATGGAAATATAGGTATAGAAAAATAAGCTTTTAATAGTATTGAACTGAAGAAAAGAAATTATAAAAAGCATTAAACAATGAAATTAAAAATAGGAAAATAACAGAGGCAATCAATGTAACAAGAAGTTGGCTCTTTGGAAAATCAATAAAATTATAAATCTCTAGTAAGATTGATAAGAAATAGAGAAAAAGCACAACTGTCCAATATCAGAAATAAAACAAAGGTAATCACTACAAAGCCTACCAACACAAAAAAGGACAATCAGGGAATATTATAAACAAGTTATGCTTATAAATTTGACTCAGAAGAAATAGGCTTAAAAACATATAAGTTGCCCAAATTCAACCAAGATGTAGTAGGCAAATTAAATAGTTTCATAAACATAAAAATAAATTAATAATTTAAAAGTTCTCTAAAAGAAATTTCTAGGCACAGATGGCTTCTCTAGAGAATTCTAGGAAACAATCGAAGAATTAAAACCATTTTATACAATCTCTTCCAAAAAATAGAAAAGGAAAGACTTTCTGTCTTACTACATGAAGGTAGTGGTAACCTGAATTAAAACCAAAGATAATACAGAAGACAATAAACCACTGTCCAATTCTCTCATGAACTTGCATGAAAACAATCCACAACAAAATATTAACAAATAAAACCCAGAATGTATCAAAATAATTATATACTGATACTATTTGGATCTGAAGTATTCTCCAAAGGGCCGTGTGTTAATACTTGGCCTTCAGCTGTGGCGCTGTTGAGAGGTGGTGGAACTTGTAGGGAGTGGGGGCTGCTGTAAGGAAGTGGGTCACTGGACACAGGCCCTTGAAGAAAATAATGGGACACTGGCCCCTCTTTTCTCTCTTTTGGCTTCCTCACCAGTCACCATAAGGTGAGCAGCTTTTTACCACCTTTGCTCCCTGTGTCTTTGTTACATTTTTTCTTGTTGCTGAGATAAAATACCTGATGCCCAGAATTCAGGAAGGAAAGTTTATTTAGTTCACAGTTTGTGGTAATTTGAGTCCATGATCAGTTGGCTCCAAGACAGGTTGGCATGGTAGAGGGCAACAATTTATGGTAGTGGAAGGTATAAAGCAACAAGAAAAAAAAGGGAGGAGCAAGCCTCATTCTGTTCCTTACACTGTATGCAGGCTGCCCACCCTAGGCCAGATGTAGCACTCACACTCCCAGTCCCAGCACTAGAGAATGAACCAGCCACAAACTCTCCATTCAGCCACCTTTGAAAACGCCGCCCTCCATAACCACAAGAGGTTTTGGGGCGATATCCAGACACAACCCACAACACCTTGCAATGATATTTTGCATATCCAAAATGAGTGGGACCAACTGACCATAGACTGCAACCACGGGAATCATTAGTCAAAATAAAGCCTTTCCCCTTAAATGATTTTTCTCAAGTATTTTCTCAGTGACAGATATCTAACACATGTATTATGACCAAGTGGTATTTATTCCAGGTATGCAAGCCTGGTTCAACATTTGAAAATCAATGTGTAATTACCATATTCACATGCTAAAGAGAAAATATATGATCATGTCAATTGACCCATAAAAAGTTCTGGACAACACCCAATATTCAATCATAATGAAAACCCTCAACAAAGTAGGAATAAAGGAGAATATTCTTCAACTCAGTAAAAGTGTATCTGTAAAGCACCTGTAACCAATAGTATATTTAAGGGTATAAGACTCAAGTCAAGGATATATTGAATCTTTTTCACAGAGCTAGTGCTCATGCCTAGGACCTCACTCATGCTAGGCAAATGCTGTACCACCAAGCATGTTCACCCTGGCCCTGTGAACATGTAAGAAGACATATAGTTGACAGAGAATTGAATGAAAAGATGTCAGCCATTGGGGAAATGCAAATTATATCCACAATAAGACATTACTACATACTGGTTATTAGGACTAAAATAAAAAGTAGCAACAATCCCAAATGCTACAGGAATACAGAAAAACTAAGGTGCTCATACCTTACTAGTGGAAATAAAAAAAATAGTACCATTGCTATAGAAAACAGTTTGATATTTTCTTGTAAAACTAAACACGCAAGTGCCATATGGCACAGTAATTACACACTTTGATATTCCCAGAGAGATGAACACTTAAGTGCATACAAAAACTTACAACAAACATTTTATGCATGATGGCCCAAGCCTGAAAACAACCTATTGTCCTACATGTGGTCCAACAAGCAGGTGGTTAAACAAACTACTATATCTATATCATACCCACTCAACAATAAAAAGGATACTAATGACAGCTTGGACGAATGTCTGAGTTACTATGTCCCACGAAAAAAAACCCAGTCTTAAAATATGATATATAATGTGATTCAATTCATGCAACAGTTTTAATGACAAAATTATACAAAATATACCAGGGTGAAGGGAAGGCTGTATGGCTATAAAAGGATAACAGAAGTGTCCTTAGAAAGTTTAAATGCCTAACTTGCAGTCCATATGAGCAAAGGGCAGTTAGTGTTTGGAGAAGGCAGGCCTACATGACTCAAGAGAAGCTGAGGAAACTATGGAGAAAACGGTAGCTGGTGGGATTGTTGAAAAGTATAGGCTTACTGGCCCTGAAGCAAGGTCAGCAGATCGCTGTAGCTGCTGGTTTCAAACAGGAGCTTAAAGACAATTCTTTCTGTGTTCTGTTGGCCATTTCAGAACTTTGGAAATGGAATGGTCAATTCATCAGAAAGAAATAGCAGGTGAGTATGGCGGACTTTAGGGAGTCTGCAGGGGAGAGACCCTGGCGCCTCGGGACCTGCACCGTGTGGTTGACTAGGGGTGCCAGGAGAACAAGGAAATCCTCCCCTCTCTGGGGACAGCTGAGAGTGTGGCAGACTTTCGGCAGCCCAAAGGCGAGAGACCCTGGCACGTTGGGACCTGCACAGTGCAGTTGACTCGGGGTGCCGGGAGAACAAGGAATTGCCCCCCTCTCTGGGGGTGGCTGAGAGTGTGGCAGACTTTTGGCAGCCCAAAGGAGAGAGACCCTGGCACATCAGGACCTGTACCATGTGGTTGACTTGGGGTGCGGGAGAACAAGGAACTCTTCCTGTTTCTGGGGGCAACTGTGATCCTGCCTGCATCTGGGCTGAGAATCAGACATCTCATGTCGTCCTGTCCCCCAT
>PVJX010039439.1:0-15760 GCA_004027295.1 Dolichotis patagonum
ATTATTTATTTGTGGTATGATGATAATGAAACACATGAAATTTGCCATGTGTCACTCAATATTGAAACATGTTATATAATTCACTTAACCTTCACAATAACTCCATCCTGAGGATTATTGCTACCCCTAGACACAACTAAATGGAGACACATTTATGTCTGTGGAATTCAATACTCAATGAGACTCTTTAAATAGATTTTTCTAGACACTGGAATCATTCACAAGGTATGGAGCTGAAACATGTAAGAGCTGAGAAGCAACTGGATATGGTGCAGAGCAGGTAGTAAATGATATTCATTAATAAACTGAGTTAAAATTAGATTGAATGGAGTGTCCTAGGCCTATGTGACTTATGGAAAGGTCCTTGGCTGGCATAAGGATGAAATTATTCCCCAGCAAAGGCCAACAAAAAATCCAGCAAACAATCTGTGAAGTCCTGGCTCTTCTCAAAGTAAGAGAACTACTACAGTTGACGACTTTGACTCATTCAAATTCCATCTAGCTCAGTGGTCTCAGTTAACAGATAATCGGATTGATAGTTAAGCATGAACTGTTTGTGTGTGATTTTCCAAAAATGCTTTGTTCTTTGAATCTCTGAGCCTTGCCTGCACCAACAGTTCACCCCCATCACTACCTGCATTCCACAATCACACCCCTTAGTCAAGCTGTGCACCTAACGAAGGCCAGGGACACAGTGCCTCAATGTCTTAGTCCTCCTCAGACTTTGATTGTTATTAATACAAGGGGAATCATATTTGTGTCCCTTGTAAATAAAACATGTACCCTGTCTGTGTTTCTTTCTGTCCTTGTACTCCTGAGCAGGAGATTGGTGATCCTAGACCAGGAGCCCAATATAGAAGTATTTGAAGGAACTCACCAAAAAGCCCAGATGCTAGAGAAATTTTCCTCATATCTACAAGGTTATGAGATAATGAAATTTAAAACACTTCCATTTAATAAAAATTTTAGATCCTGAAGAAAAATCTGTCTAAAATGTGCAGAATTCTGCATTTTTCTGACAATGGATGAACCTCAATTGGCTGTCTTGTTGGCTGGTTGGTTGGTTTTTCTTACTGGTGATACAGTCCTATGTCTTCACACTGAGAAACATCTCCAGAACTCTCATTTTTGTTTTGATACAGCTTTTGTTACGGCCTATGTTGCTCAGGATGAGCTCAAACTTGAGTTCTTTCTGCCACATTGTCCTCCAGAACTGAGATTGCACAGCCATGCCAATACTGCTGGGTTATATGTGCCCTTTCCTAGTGGTATCCAAATTTTACTCATTTCTCAGGACTTTTTGAACTTCACAGCTTTCTATTTACATTACACTGTAATGTTATTTTCTTATGTTAGCACATTTTCAGGTATAATTATTTCTAATGTTCAAAGAACTCTATGAGACAGACCACAAGACTAATTTCAAACAGAACTCAATTCACAAAACTTCAATAGGCAGGATCTGCTCATTTATCTCTAATTTTATCAGCAGTTCCACAATTTACAAACACCAGGGCCTGCGAAACAATGATTCATGGAAAACAGATGTTGACAGCCCCTTTTTACTCCTTGGTGTCTTGGTCACATTGAAGTCATATGAGGCTTACACTAGTCAGGAGATCTTATTTCCAGTCATTGTCCCTAAATGAGGAAGAAACCAGAAGGTCCTCATAGAGGATACCAAGAACTTGGCCCTCATTTAATATGTGAGGACTCTGGTCAGCAGGAGTACACTTCACAATTGGTTTTGCAGGGTTAATTGCTGGCTCCTGGAATTCTGCAAGCCCTTGTCATATCTCATGGAGGCAGTTTCCTTGGGTTTGACCAGACCTTGGCTGGAAGGCAGACACTGGAACATGGCACAGTCCTGGGTTCAGGGCATATCAGAGCCTCAGGTGAGATGAGTAGGGAAGAATCTGCAGCCACACACTGCACTGTAAGCTTAGGGTCCTTCAGGCAGTGGGGGAAGCTACAGTCCCACAGTCAGATTGTTTAGCTGGGAAGTTATAAAAAAGCTGAGTCTTGCTTTGATTGAATGACTCAATTTGGGACCTGGGAAGATGTCTTGGTTGATGCCTGGATTCTGAATCTGGAGTCCTGGTCATGCTTTTGCTTCATGGACTGTAGACCATGTTTTAAGTTCATATGAGATTGCTTGATGTGTGAATCCTGTCAAATGCATGGTGCTGGGCAGGTTTCTGGAAGAATGAGGGACATCTCCTGAGCACCTAATACACCCATTGGCAATTGGTATTGAACTCAGAATAGGGCCTGGAAAAAGCCCATTAAAGCAGGATTTGAGGATTCAGGGTGATTCACATTATGTCTTTTGTCTGGTCCATTAATGCTTTTCTCAGGTGTTGCATAAGACTGTGTAGGACATAATGAACTTACATCATATATCTTGATGGGGGCTGCCACCTTTGGTACAGGGACCAGTGTCGAACTCTTCTAGGGAACATGGAAAGGCATTGGCTTAGAAGGATGCTGTGGGAGAAGAAACCTCATATTTGTCAGCCTCTGAACAGCTGATCGCATTGCTAATGGATCCAACCATGTCTAAATGTAAAATATAACAAGCACAGAACAGTTTAAGACAAAAAAATGGTAGACAAATATAACAAATGAAAAAATAATCACAATATTTCACGCAAATTAAGATTTAAAAAAAAATTATTTAAAGAGAAAACAAAACAGAAAAAGGATAGTAACAATACAGAATACCAAGTAAAAAAAAGAAAAGAACAAAAAACACTAAGAAATCATTATTTGATAAATTACATACTGTCATTGAGGAAATAGTTGTTCAAGTTACAAAATTAAAACATACAAAGTAAACATTCAAACAGTGAGACTGTTAACAGTTCTGCTCCACAATCTGACAAAAACAGTAATAGGGTCATCTATCTTACACACTTAAACATATATGTGATTATATCAAAAGGGTAAAATTAAACACAACAAAACAGAGCAAAGAGGAACACAAGAAAGCAATGCAAAATACATAAATTTCAAAGAAAGACAATCGAAGATATTCACTATCTATCATATTGACTCTTGTTTTATTCCATATAGTTGTCCATATCTTCACATACAGGGAATTAACATGAAACAACATAGTATGGAACTGATATGAACAGGATGAGGAGGGCATTTCAGGTTTTCAAGAACAGACAATAGGGAAGCCAAGAGTGGTTGTCATAGTGTCTCTCAGTCTCTTCAAAACAGCTGTTCATACTTTCATGTATGTTGAACTTAAAACAAAACAAGCTAAAATCTCTTTGAACAAAGAATGATAGTATTTCTGGATTTTGAAACATGACATTACAGAATCAGCACTGGGTATTGTAGTGTCTCTTTTTCTTCAAAGTAGTTGTTCATTTCAACATGCATTATATAATTGGTTCTCATAAACTGCTTATAACTTCTACACATGCATGAGTCTCTACATGTGTATCTATCCTTTCTATATTAGAGGCAAAAAACCAAAGACAAAACAAAACAATTCCTAGAAAAGCATGAAGAAAAAAGTCATATAAAACCACAATACAATGTGATCTACAATTGATACTATGATGTCTCAGTAGTATACAACATTAATAAAAACAAAACACTAGAGAATTTATAAGACTTCAAAAGCAGGTAATAATCAAACCAGAGTGGGTATCTTAGTGAATCTTGTCATCTTCAGTGTAGTTGCTTATACTCTTAGACTTGATGCTTTTAATCATAAAAGATTTAAATAAAATCAGTCAATATAAAACAGCAATCTAATGAACCAGATTCAAATAACATCAGCCATAGTAAGACAGTGTAACTTATACAGGGCTTCAGATTAAGTTAATAGGAAATTAAGGATGATTACCATAACATGTCTTGCTATTTTGGGGATAGTTGTCCATGCCCTCAAATCTAGTGTAAGTGAACAAACTGAAACAGAATATAATCCACCTAAGCAGAGTGGTGAGAATAATGTACATTTTAAATCTTGTTACCCTATTAACAATATCTTCTGCCTTCCTTTTTTAGACATCCTCCCCTTTCACTCCCACAGGGTGAACTGCACATTTTGGGTCCCACTAACTCCTTCAGCTTTTATATTGGGGGAGCAACCTGCTATTTATCCTAACTGATTTTGAACCTTCTGACACCTGGGATTGATCTCAAGCTGTATTCCTTTACCTATAAAAGTCTCAAGGTTTTCCTTCGTTCTAGCTGAGTAGTTCCCTACTGCACAAAAGTATCATGTCTTTTCAACCTAGCTGAAGGTACTGGTTGAGGCCCCTTATTTCTCTCTGGTTCCCTGTCACATAGAGCATTGTTTTCTCATATTTGACTTTCTGTCCATAAACCCTCTTTCAGGTTAATTATGTTTCCAATACAGAGCATTTCGATGAACCCTATCTACTGATCTACCATGCCTGTGTTTCATTTTGTTAGTATATCAAGGCCACCTATGTTAGGGATTACAGGCAACCTTCTCTGCCTCATTTCTGCTATTCTATTTTTCTGCCATTGGTTGTCTATTTTTCTCTTTCATTCTCCTGTCTTCTCGGTTCATTGAGGCCTCTCTGCCACTGCTTCTGAAATGCAGTGCTTGTATTCATTTTCTCTCTCCCTACAGTGTCCTTCAGTATTTTTTGTATGGTTTGATTGGTGGTGACAAATTCCTCCAGGTCCTCTTTATCATGGAAGTATCTTGTTTCTCCATTACTTTCTAGAGAGAGTTTTTCAGGATACATCAATCTGAGCTGGAGGTTGTTCTCCTTCAGGGCTTGAATTATTTCACTCCAAGCTCTTCTTACTTGATTGTCTGTGTTGAGAAATCTGCCATGATTTTGATGGGTTTTCCTTTATAGGTGATCTGTTTCTCTTGTCTGATGGCTTTTAATATTGTTCTTATATTGAATTTGTGGGATCTTGATTATTATTTGTCTGGGTGTAGCTCTGTTTTGGTTGTAGATGGCTGGAGTTCTGTATGCTTCATACATCTGCATATCATTTCCTTTTGTTATTCTTGGGAAGTTTTCCTTAATTTCTGTGAATAGCCTTTGCAATTCTTTGTTTTGACTCCTGCTTCTTCATTCACATATTTTATTCTTAAGTTATAATCCTCCTTTTGAATTCTAGCCTTTGTATTGTTCCTGCCTGTTTCCTTGCTATTTTTAATATATCTTTGCTTTCATGACCACACATTGCAAATCTGTCTTCAAGTTTTGATAGTCTGTTCTTAATTTCTTTCAAGCAGTTATGCTAGCTTTCAATGGAGTTTTTAGTTTCCTGGTAATCTCTTTGAATCTGCTTCATGTATTCTAAGTTTTCTTTATATTCTTCATTGAACATTTCTCTCCTTGTTTTGCGTTCCTCCATTCTTCCATCTTTGTCTTCCTGAGAAGTGTTTAGCATTTCTTTTATTAATCTACTTATATCTTGCTTAACTTCAATTAATATTTCAGCTTTGAGTTCATTTATGAGGTCCCAAATATATCTCTTTGTGTTTGCTGACTCTGTGTTTGATGTTGCATGTTTGATGCCCTCAATCTCTTCTGTATTTACTTCTCCTGGATCAATATTCTCAGGATTGGATGCTGGGGTTTTTTTTCTTATTTCTTTCTCTTGTTGTGTTTTTGGTTCCTTCCATACAAGTGTATAGTGTAGTTCCCAGCTCCTTTTCTTGTTGGTTAGGGTTCTTCTGGAAGACACAGGCTAGGGGTTTCTGCCCTCTCCAGTCTCCTGTCAGATACTGAGGTGCAGGCAGTGGCAACATATGCTGGCTTCTCCCTTCTGGGCCAGTCAACCTATGTGGGCCTTCACTGCATCAGTGCATGCTGCTTTTAGGGAATTAGTTTGGGTTGATTAACTGGGCCCCTGCCAGGGGTGTAACCCAGATCAAGCAGATCCTACCGATCTTCTCTGGGAGGGGAGCAGCCAACTGAAGTTACTGCCTTACACAGTTCAGGCTGGCATGCCTGACTCCAACATGTTGTTCACTTTGTTGCCCCTTTCCCATGGGAGGATCTTATTGCCAGGAGTCACTGCAGGTTTATTCTGGTCCCTCTCTGCCTCAGTTATCCACTGGGCTTCCCAACCTCAGACTTCAGTGCACCTGCAGTGTGAATCCATGTCACCTCTATGTGAGTGGCGTGAAGGGCCAGTTCCAGGCGTGTCTCACTCAGGGTGGCTCAGCTCCACACTAGGGGCCACTCAAGCCAGTCATGTCAGCATGGGTTTGGATGCTCAGGTTGGTTTTGAGCATGAATTCAGGTAGCAAGAGTGCCATGCTTGCCTATCTTAGCTTCTCTAATGGTGGCCCCAGGACTTCATATTTGAGTAGCTCGTCTCCTTTCCGTTTCTTCCTGGGTTGAGAGAATCTATCTCCCTCTGTCAGGATCTCTCCAGGATGTTCTATTCTACTGTCTGATCTGTCTCTCTCAGAGAGGCTCTGTATCCTGCTGCCTACCCGTCCACCATCTTTTCCTTCTTCAAATTAGGATTTTTAAAAATGGCAACTATATAAAATGGGAAAGCACACATGGAATCAAATTTCACACTAAAGTCATTGTTTTGCCTGCTTATATTTTCAACACTCTGGGAAGCTGAGGTAAGACTATGGTGACTTTGATCACAGCCTGGGCACCTTAGCAACTTAGCTCAATATTATCTCCAAAATGAAATATAAAATTTAAAAAGGACTGGGAATGTAACTAAGGACAAAGTCCCAGGTTCAATTCACCGTACTGACAACAAGAAGTCACAGTATATCAAGAGAGATTCTAACTTCATTGGTGGCCATGGGGGAAAAATATGATATTGATCTGATTTTTTACTAATAATGTCAGTATTAATCAGATGTTGCCAAATTGTTAAGCAATGAAAACTCTCATTACATCATCTTTTTTTCAGCTAAGGAAACAAAATATTTCCCTAGAATGTGTAAATGTCAAACACGTTTTAGAGGTCAACTTGGGAATTTTAGTGAAAATGTGAAAGTTGCATGTCTGGTTATAGGATCTGAGATATTTGAAAGGACTTTTCACAAATGCACAAAAATATTTCCTCTAGCATTTTCTGACAACTACTAGAAAATACCATAAATTTATCAAATGAAGATTTATCAAAGAGGAACAGGACTGCTGGGGGACAGTTCCCATATGAAGGGCACAAACATGTGTTTCATCAATGAAACCAGTGGAAAAATCACAGCAGGGAATCCCAGAGCCACTCACCTTCAAAAAAGCCCAAGATTCCCATAAATCCCTGCATCTTCTGGACACTGTCTTATGAGAATAGCTAGGCAAGGTCTGCAGCTTGGCTTCTCTCTACAGACCCTCTTTCCCTCATGGTGGATGGTGCTAATTATTAGGAAGTCCTCAACCTCCTGCATATGCATGTGACAGGCAGCAGCAACAATGCTGAAGCCAGGTCATAGCACTCATGAGGGACCAAGGGAAGAGCTCAAGACCCCATGGTCCTGGCCTGTCTTTTTCTGTATTTCTAAGACTCTGAAGCAACTCCTGCCTCCAGGGCATTCCCCCTTCTGTACAGAGGTCTCAGTGTTGCATACATCTGTTTGGACTCCTTTGCTCCATGGCCTGCTATAGACAGTATTTCAATATATTCCAAAGCCCTTACCCGTTAGTGATGCTCAGCAGCAAAACCAGTGAGGGCCTTGAGAGGTTGGGCTGCTGTCTACTCCAAGCAGTTTCCCTCACTGTGCTGGCAATGGCTGCACAAATTAGAGTTAGAGGCACTGGCTCCTCTGGTTCTAGAGCTCAAACAATCTCTGATGCTACAGGAATATTACCTTAGATTTTGTTTCTTCATTCTGTCTATATTGCCAGCGAGTCCAGGAGTCCAAAGATGCTGAGGTTTCCTTGGATTTATATTCTTGTTCTCCATTTTGGAACCCCAGGCACAGAAAGAAAGCATCCCAACGTACTTCTCCATCCAGCACCCCTTTCTCCTTGCTATATGACTGAACACTTCAGTTCTTGCATTTTACCTGTGTGTAAGAGATTGGAGATTCAGTGAGTTGGTAGTAATCAGCAGAATCTTTCAGATATAAAGATTTTGGCACTTGAATATCCAATTGGTAGAACAAGCTAGACCAATAGTCTATGAGTTTAAAATTTTGTGGTCTCTACCAGAGCCAATTTTGCAGAGATTCAAGGACAAAGAACTTTGGTGTGCAAAGGTAAAAAGTGTAGAGTTTGAGTATGGAACCAACATGAGGCCCAACACAACATGAAATAAAGATGGAGACTGATCCTCAAAATATCTGAATTGGTCGTTCAGCTATGTGAGGATAACACAAGCAACAGGACCTTAGATTGGAGAAAGCTCAGCTCAGTTCAGACACAGGGACCAGGTTGAAACCCACATGCAAGTGTACGAGACACTCCTTCTGTTGTGCACACTCCCAAGCATACACACACTCTGGCTCCCTCCCACTGTGCTGGAAGAACTTTGGGCTTCACAAATCTCCTTTGCTGCTTCTTCAGGACCTTGTTTTCATGAGGTGCTTTAGTATACATAGGAGCATAAAGACCTGACCCCTGCACAAGGGGCTGGCCTAGACTCGGGCCCCTCCCATGACATCTGCCATCTGAGGGGACCACTTCACAGGACCTGGGAACTCCAGCCAGTGTTGCATGTGGGGCTGGGAAAGACCCAAGCCCTTCCCACTACCTCCACTATCCTAGTAGACCAATTCACAGGACACAGGAACTCCAGCCAGTAGCATTCACAGAGCCAGGCTAGACCAAGCCCCTCTTGCAACCCCTGCCTTCACCACAGACCACCTTGCAGGACCCAGGTACTAAATAAAGCCATGGGCATGGGTGAGGTGGGCCAGAACCAGGCCCCTCCCATGTCACCACATTCCTGGCTACCAACCTCAGTACCTTGGAACTCCAGCATAATGCAAGCACCTGCAGTCCCATTGCTGCCATTTGGGGACCCCCCTTCCTGGACCTGGTATTGCTGTTGATCTTCGTCTCTCATGTCTCCCCCTGAACCATGGACTGCAGTGGATTAACCATGTAGTATTGAAGGAAGACTCAGCAAACCCTTATCCAAACAGAAGAACTCAGCAGGCTTCCATCAGGGAGGTGAGTTTGCCCCTAAAATAGGAATAGAGTTTGCCACTTTCAATGGATGAACAGGAGCAATAGTGAAGCCCCCTCCAGAAGTAGGTCATTGGTGAGCTTGGCAAGTGGGTGGGTGAGTCCTTCTCCACACAGAGAATATCACGTAGGTTGAGGAGGGTGACAATAAGGCCTTCCCCAACCTGGAGAAAATTAAAAGACCCTGTGAGACACCCAGAGACACAGAAGGGTCCCAGCGAAGAAAAACACTAAAAAACAGGGAGACCTGGTGACTCTGAACAACCTGAAGACATAATAACAACAGGAACTAAGGGCTGATTTCCATCAATACTCCTAGGCTTATCAGCCTAGTAATAATATAGGACTTACAAATAGGCCCTTCAGGGGTAATTCAGGTGAATGGCCCAACTCTTCATTGTGGGACCCAGCAACTGGACAAACATCAACCTTACAGTAGGACACCAAGACACATTCTACCAACAGTTGACACTAGCGTCTGAAGGACCAAACACTAACTCAAAAGAGAAAAATGGCAAAACAAAAAAGCAGAATTCAATCTCAAACATACAGTCCACCAGGTGCAAGTACAGGAGACTGTGAAATAGAGGACTCCAAAGGTAGCCAGAAGTCTCTGAAAAGATAGCGAATAAAATTTAAAAAAACCCGTGAGGCCATAGAGGAATTCAAATTAGAAGTACTCTCCCATGTAAAGATAGAAATAACAACCTTAGTAATGAGTTGCTGAGCGCAGCTAAAGAAGAAATAGAGAAAAAAGTACAGGAACATGGGAAACTGATTGAAATCTTGAATGAACAATATAGAAAACAAGCAGAATTCATGAAGCAAACTGAAAGAGGCATCCAAGAAACAAAAAATTCGATTCAAAGCATGCAAAACTGTTTAAATGAATCTTAGGATAGGATTTCAGACCTTGAGGACAGGCTCGCTCTTAGTGATGATGAAAGGAGAGAAGTTTTAAAAATAACAAAGCAGCATGAAATGACAATCCAACAGCTTCAAGATGGTGCCAAGGTTAACACTATGAGACTGACAGAGATCACTGAAATTGCAGAGGTCAATACAAATGACATATGTAAAATATTCACGGAAATAATAGGAGATCATTTCCCAAACATGGGGAAAAAATCTGATATGCAGATAAGTGATGCATACAGAATGCCAAACAGTCACAACCAACATAAATCTACACCCAGACACGTAATAATTAAGATCTCAGACATACAACATAAAAATACGATATTAAAAGCTGTTAGAGAAAAAACACAAGTCACCTATTGAGGAAAGCCCATTAGAATCACAAAAGACTTTTCAGCACAAACCCCCAAGTCAAGAAGTGATTGGAATGACATATTCCAAGCCCTGAAAGAAAAGAACTTTCAACCCAGACTAATGTACCCAGCAAAAATTTCATTCAAATTTAATGGAGAAACAAGATAATTCCATGACAAGAACAACTGAAGAAATTTATGTCCACCAAACCAACCCTAGAAAGAGTAATGAAAACATACTAGACAGAGATAAAAATGACCACAATTCCCAGAACAGCAGAAAGAAACCACCAGGTAGGACAAGCTATTAAATAAGGGAGCAAAGCAGAAAGCAAACTATTGAAGCATAACATTGGAAAGTTGAGCCAGTACATATCAGTGATATCCATAAATATAAATGCCCTCAATTCAACTATCAAAAGAAATAGGTTGACAGAATGGATCAAGAAACATGATCCCACAATATTCTGTATACAAGAAACACATCTGACCCAAAAGGAAACATAGATTAAAAGTCAAAGGATGGAAAACAGTATTCCATGCAACAGGAACCGGGAAAAAATCAGCAGTAACTATTCTATTTACAGACAATGTGTACTTCAAACCTGAAATGATTAAAAGAGATAAAGAAGGTCACTATATAGTCATTAGTGGAAAAATTCAAGAACAAGAAAACAATTATAAACATATATGCACCAAATACAAGAACACTCAATTATGTAAGAGAAATACTAATGGACATGAAAAACAAAATACACAAAAATATAATTATTACAGGGGACATTAGTACCCCATTTTCACAAAGAGATAGGTCAACTAGACAAAAAGTCAGCAAAGAAATAATAGAACTGAGTCCTACCTGTGAGCAATTGGATTTAGTAGATGTTTACAGAGTGTTTCATCCAACCACATCAGAATACACATTCTTCTCAGCTGAACATGGGACATTCTCCAAAATAGACCATATATTATCCCTTGAAACACTCTTAAGTAAATGCAAATGTGTTGAAAATGTCCTGTGTGTAATATCTCACCATAGTGCACTGAAATTGGAAATAAATGGCAAAAGAAACTGTAAATACTGCATAAATACATGGAACTTAATTAATAACCTCCTGAACAACCAGTGGGATACAGATGAAATTAAAGAAGAAATAGAGCACCTCCCTTCAACTGGACGCATTGCAGAAGCCCACTGAAGGTGTCAGCTGCCTGGGACTGCAGCTGCTGGGGCTGCCCTTCTACCAGGACCATCAGGGTAAGCATGATACAAGGCTGAGCTACTTTGGACTGCTGCTGCTGGGCACACCCTTCCACCTGGAGCATTGTGGAAGGCCGCTGAAGGCCTCAGCTGCCTGGGACCTCCGCTGCTGGGGCTGCCCTTCCACCACAACCAGCAGATAAGCATGCTACAAGGCTGAGCTGCCTGACACCGCTGCTGGTGGGTCCACCCTTCCACCAGGAACATCAGAACCTTGGACTACTGTGGACATCTGTGCAGGCTGAATCAGACTCTGGAACTCCTCACACACATGGAAGACTTCTGCAAGCTCCAGTCAGTGTGGTGAGTTTGCCCTCTAAAATAGAGGTCTGCAGTGGGTAAATAAGAATGGAAGTGAAAATCCCTCCAACTGTAAGACCTTAGTGAACCTTGCAAGAGAGTAGGTAATGCCCTACCACACACAGAGAACATCAGACAGGTTGAGCAGTGTGTGAATAAAGCCCCTCAACTTAGAGAAAATTGAAAGAACTTATGAAACTCCCAGTGACACAGTAGAGCCTCAGCTGACACAAACACTATAGCCAGGGAGACCTGGTGACCTACAAAAACCTGAAGATATAACAACAGCAGGAACTAATATTTACCCTACATCAATATTTCAAGACCAGTTAGAACAGAAAGAATATAGGACTCACCCAACAGGCCCTGCAGGAGGAATTCAGCAGACTGGATCTCCTTTTCATTGTGGTACTCAGCAATTTAACAAACATCAACCACATAGTAGGACTGTAAAACTCACACTACTGTGAGTTTTTGGGTAGAAAGACCAGAAATTTACCCAAAGGTGAAAATGACTAAATGAAAAGGCAAAATGCAATCCCAACCATCTAGTCCATCAGGGGCAAATACAGGTAATAATGAAATACAGGACTTCAAAATTCATACACCAGAAATCTCTGAAAAAAATAGCAAATGAAGTAAAGAAACAAATCCATGAGGCTATAGAGGAACTCAAATTAGAAATAATACCTTATGTAAAGACAAATATAACAACCTTAATAAATGAGTTGCTCAACATAGCTAGAGAAGACATAGATTAAAAAAATACAGGAGCAAGAGAAATTGATTGAAAGTTTGAATGAATAATGCAGAAAACAAACAGAATACATGAAACAAATTCAAAGAGATATGCAAGAAACAAAAAATTGTATTGAAAGCCTGCAAAGCCATTTAGAGAGCTGAGGATAGAATTTTGGACCTTGAGAACAGGTTGACAGATAGCAATCATGAAAGGGTAGAACTTATAAAAACAACAAAGCAGCATGAAATGAAAATCTAGCAGCTTCAAGACTATGCCAGGAGAAACAATGTTAGATTAATAGGCATCAGTGAGGAGGCAGGAGACATCGCAAAGCATATAATTAAGCTGTTTACAAAAGTAATGACATAAAGTTTCCCAAACATGGGGAAAAATCTGATATACAAATAAGTGAGGCATATAGAAAGCCAAACAATCAAACCAACATAAATCTTCACCCTGACATATAATAATGAAGTCTCAGACATACAGCATAAAAACAGAATACTAAAAGCTGTCAGAGAAAAGACACAACTCACTTATCAAGGAAAGCCTATTAGAATCAGGGAAGACTTCTCAGCTCAAACCTTCAGGTTAAGGAGGGTTCAGAGTGACATATTTCAAGCCCTAAAAGAAAACAACTTTCAACCCAGACAGATGTACCCAGCCAAACTATCTTTCAAATTTAATGGATAAACAAGATACTTCCATGACAAAGAACAACTGAAAAAATTCAGGTCCACCAAACCAACTTTAGAAATAGTGCTGAAGGATATCCTAGATAGAGACAAAAATGACCACAATCTCCAGAGCAACAATGGAAATAAATCACCAGGCTGGACAAGAAATTAGACAAAGGAGAAAAGCAGGAGATTAACAATAGGACCACAACACAGCAAAGTCAAGCCAGTACATATCAGTGACATTAATACATGTAAATGGGCTCAAAGAAACAAGTTGATGGAATGGATTAACAAACAGGATCCCACAACATGCTGTCTACAAGAAATGCATCTGACTCAAAAAGAAACTCATAGTTTAAAGGCCAATGGATGGAAAACAGTATTCCATGCAACAGGAACCCAGAGAAAAGCAGCAGTAACTATTCTATTTTCAGACCCTGTGAACTTCAAACCTAAATTGATTAGAAGAGACAGAGAATTCACTAGATATTCATAAGAGGAAATATCTAAGAGAAGAACTAACAATTATAATTATATATGCACCAAACCCAAGACAACCCAACTATATAAGACAAATACTAAAAGACATGAAAAACCAAATACACAGATCACAATTATTACAGGGGACCTTAACAGCCCATTGTCACAAACAGATTGATCACCTAGACAAAAAGTCAGCAAAGAAATAATAGAACTGAGTCCTACCTGTGAACAATTGGACTTATCAGATGTTTACAGAGTGTTACACTCAATCATATCAGAATACACATTCTTCTCAGCTGCCCATGGGACATTCTCCAAAATAGACCATATATTAGCCCATAAAACATTCTTAAGTAAATGCAAAGTTATTGAAATTATCTTCTGCATAATATCTGACCATAGTACACTGAAATTGGTTTAATGGCAAAAGAAATTGCAAAACTGGCATAAATACATGGAAACTAAATAAGAAACTTTTGACCAACCAGTGGGCTACAGATGAAATTAATAAGAAATAAAGCAATATCGACAATGCAAAGAAAATGTGGAAACAACATATTGTAATCTGTGGGATGCAATGAAATCAGTCTTAAGCAGGATATATAAAGTAATAAATTATCATGTCAAGAAACAGAATGAGCACAAATAAACACTCTAATGTCTCTTCTCAAGCTTCTAGAAAAAGAAGAGCAAGTTAAACCCAAAACTCACAGAAGAGGTAAATAGTAAAGATTGAGGCAGAAATCAAGGCATTTCAATTTAAAAAAAATACAAAGGATTAATGAATCAAAAAATTGGTTTTTTTGAGAGAATAAACAAAATTGACAAACCTCTATGTAACCTTATAAAGAAAAAGAAAGAAAAAACCCAGATTCATGCAATAAACACTGAAAAGGGGTAAATTACTACAGATCCCATGGAAATTCAAAAGATCATCAATACCTACATTGAAAATCTCTACTCACATAGGGTGGAAAACACAGAAGAAATGGACAGATTTTTAAGAACATATTAACTACAAAGATCAACCAGGAAGATAGAGCAATTTTGAATGACCCAATATCAGCTATTGAAACTGAAAACCTAACTAAAAACTTATCAACAAAGAAGAGCCCAGGTCCTGATGGATTCACAGCTGAATTCTACCAGAAATTTAGAGAAGATTTGATGCCAATACTCCTTAAAATCTTCAATGAAATTGAAAAGAAAGCAATCCTCCCTAAATCATTCCTGGAGACAAGTATTACTCTGGTACTAAAACCAGAGCAAGACTCAACCAAAAAGGAGAACTATAGGCCAAGCTCACTAATCAACATAGATGCAAAGATTCGCAATAGAATACTGGCAAATTGAATGCAGAAAATCATCAAGAAGATTATACATGATGACCAAATGCGGTTCATTCCAGAAATGCAGGGATGATTTAACGTATGCAAATCAATAAATGTAATACACCACATCAACAGAGCCAAAGACTACAACCACATGGTCATCTCAATAGATGCAGAAAAAGGCTTTGATAAAGTCCAACACATATTCATTAAAAAACCCCTCAAAAACTCAGAATATATGGGGTCTACCTCAACTTTAAAGGCTATCTATGATGAACAGCAGCCAAGATTATATTAAATGAACAAAAACTGAAA
This sequence comes from Dolichotis patagonum, assembly GCA_004027295.1. Lineage (NCBI taxonomy): Eukaryota > Metazoa > Chordata > Mammalia > Rodentia > Caviidae > Dolichotis > Dolichotis patagonum. The sequence goes on from PVJX010039439.1 coordinate 15,509, forward strand.
GCTTTCACTTTACAATCAGGAACAAGACAAGGATGTGCAGTATCACCACTCCTATTCAATATAGTTCTGGAAACACTAGCCAGGGCAATCAGACGAGAGAGAGAAATAAAAGGAATAAAGATAAAGAAGGAAGAATTTAAATTATCTCTGTTTGCAGATGACATGATACTCTATATAGAAGACCCAAAAACCTCCATTAAAAGACTACTAGAAGTAATAAACAAATTCAGCAGTGTAGCTGGACACAAAGTC
>PVJX010039440.1:0-15761 GCA_004027295.1 Dolichotis patagonum
TGCTGTCTCTTGACTCAGCTATCTTCCCAGGATTGATATGATCATGTGATACATCTGCTATATATGTGTATGGGGGTTCTTTGTGTATGCATGTGAGCTCTATAATTTTTCATAAATTATATAATGTCATATGTAGCATACTACTTCTTAACCTTTTTTAAACTCAGTAATTTTTGAGATTTTCTAATGTTTCTATATAGATACATGTTTTCCTGAAATATAAACTAGTAAAAGCAATTGCATGATTATAAAATAAAGTGGATTTAACACTTTTACCATTACAAATAGTATTGCAATAAATAGTTAAAAGCAAATATTGTTTATATGGGAAATTTTTCTAACATGGGACTTCAGGGGGCATGATATATATTCATGTTCATTTTTCTAGATACTAACTCTACACAGCACATACAAAAATTAAATATAACATCAAATATATGTGAAAGTGCCCATTTCTTCACATATATTCCAAAATGGATACTATAAGGTTTTCATTTCTTTCAACCTTGAGGATGAAGATTTCATTTAACTGTCATTTTAATGTAGTACCAAGGACTAGCACCTGAAAACCTTCTTATATGTTTCTGTCAAAAAAATCTTTTAGTTAATGTTATTTTTACACTTTAGATGTGTCAGATATTTCAGCATATAAAAGACCTGCAACTAAAGCATATCAAAATGATCTAGAGGTAAAGGTACAAGATATAAAAATATCTTGGTGCTAGGACAAGGATCAAAATGTAACCCTCTGTTAAGTGATGTCAAGCAGAATTACAATGAACTTCTAGTAACTTTCCAAGCATACAAAAATTGTTTCAATAATTGAGGTTATGGCCTCTATAGGTATGTAGTTTAGCTTCCGCTTTTCTGCTCTCGGGAAAGACTCAAACTTTTTCGCATGCAAACCTTCCTAGCTCCAGAAGTCAAAGTGCCTTCGTGGGCATGTTTAATCACTTTTCAAATGGACATAATCAAAAACGTCTTGTCTAAGTTCATTTAAGCCCCACATATGCTTATGTGAGAAGATCCCTATGTACTCTATGGCATTCTATGATGTAAGACATTATCTTCACTACACAGCTTTCCTGCAGTTAAATTCTGGGCAGCTGGGTAGTGCATTTCAACAGGGCTACAATTACACATACATTTTAACACAAGAAGTGAATACATTTGTTTTAGAAAAATGAATACTGAAGTAAAATCTATCTTGAAACCCCACAGTATAAAATGACACTTTATGTATGCCATTGCATTCTCTAATGTGTTGCTTCTTACTTTTTACTTTGTTGCTATCAATGACAGAATATTTTTCACATCATTTGAACAGAGGCTTTTGTCATCAATAGATGGAAGTGTAAACTAAATTATCCTTGCCAAAGTCAGAGAAGATGCAGACATGGAAATCATACTTTCAAACTTCAATCAGAAAAAAAATCCTCATATCTTGAGGGTTTGCATTTAATGGCATATCCTTTGTTCTGTGTTTTCATAGAGTTTTCATACAGTATAACTTCACATCAGTGAATTTGTCAGGGCATGTAATTTCCCTGATGTTCAGCAGATCACACAAAATAATCATTATTCACAAGTTCTCTCTGTATATTCAGTCTCCCAAATTACTGTTATAATTGTTGCCCCTCCTTTTATTATGAATAAATGGATATGATGATTTCCAAGGAGTGATGCCCATATACACTTGAATAAGTATATCTGTAAATATTTTTATTTTTAAATATTAATGTACAATATAATAGCAACAATTAAATCAAACATCAGATTCTAACATTTGACTAAATATCAGTGAATGAGGATTTTAAGCAGAGATCCTGTCAAAGTGGTAGGATGTACATTTCAAATATAAATGCATGTTTCTTTTGGGGGTGCATAGAAACATGAATACACATGCATGAATGCATGTGCACACACAATTACACTCCTGTACATCTATCGGGGTAACCCATCCTTCAAGAAAAGAATGAACCTGTAAATCAACTTTCTTTAGACATAATGGTTAGTTTTTAAAGGTCTTATCCTTTCCACTAAGCAAAATAATGTTCTAAAAGGTTTCCTCAAAGTAGATTTTCGAATTAGGAGGCTGTTATTTTAAATTAATATGATGTCACTGGCCTGAAAGAAAAGATTTATGTGTTCTTCCTCCAAAGACTGGAAACTGCACAGCTCTTTATGATGATTTACTTTTTGTCTTTGCCTTTAAAGAGAAATCTAAAGACCTCTGTTACAAAGGCCACATTTTTAAGCAGAACAAGTCCAATACACATCATATTATCAGCAAATCAGATTCACATCAGTGTTGTCACTTTCCACTTTTCCTAGTTTACCAGTTGCTGTGAAAAGTCACTATTTCAGAATGACCATTTACTCGGATTGTGTATGTACCCAGGTGTGACGGATTAACTAACGGTCAACTTGTAATACCCAGCTGAACTGAGTCGTTGTGGGGCCGGGTGTGGAAGGCACACCTGAGGGTGTTGCCAACAGCAAAAGAGAACTGGAGGGGAAGAGGGTGTGTTGTTGATTCTCCTGGAGAAGCTTGCACCTTGGCTTTTCTGAGGTAAATTCAGTTATTCTCATCTTTAGAAAAGCTCGGGACCTCACTGTTGCTAAGGGTGGCTATGGTTCTTTTCTGGGGGGCTCTAGTTCTTACTTGGAGCATTGATTCCTGGCTCTAGGCCATATCCTTCAGCCTGCTGACACACCTTCAGCCCACTTGGGCAACCTTCTAGCTTCCACCACTGACCTTTGGGTCATCCCAGCACAGATCTTTGGTGTAGACTTGTGTGAAACAGTGTTGTGGGCTCTCGGCCTCCAGTTAGATTCCTGCAGGACATTTCCATGGGCTCTAGGTCTTCAGCTGGATTCATGCAGGTCACTGCCGGTGGAATCCAGACCTTTAAATGGATCCTTTGAGTCTCAAGTGTGTGGGCAGATCTCTGGCCCTCTTCTATGTTTGACTCTTTGGATGAATATTATAGAATAATCCTATAAATTATGTGTCCTTGAAAACTCTGATTACAACACCAGGTGTGTTGTTTAAGGTAAGATTTAAGCAAGTTTATATATTCATGTAACATAGCAATTGTATTAAAACCTGTAAGCAGTTGAACTATATAATCCTATAATTGTAGAATTCACTCTTTAAGAAACTGTTTACAGGTTGGTTTCAGCTATTTATTTCAAATTATGTTTGTTTTGTGTTTATGTGTGTTTTTGCCTTTCAAATTGTATGCAGGAAAGAATAGGCAATGATAAGATGAGAAATATTAATTTGTTTTCCATATGAACTTGTCCAGCAAGATCATACAAGCCAATTTTTCAAAAATTTTAAATAAAACTATGTATGCTAGATAAAAATTAGATTCTACTTTATAGCTTAGTATTTTCTTTCAGTGATAACACTAAGTAGCTAAGTCTAGGCTAGTTTTCAACTTCTGATCCTTCTACTTCAGCCTCCAAAAGTGCTGGAATTACAGGCATGTGCAACCACACCTGTCTAACCTAATTATTTTTATTGGAGTAATAAAAAAGTGCTGTAAATATTTTGAAAGAGATTTAAAATGCATCAAGGAATGGCTATCCTCAAAGATGGGCTCTAGTTATTAATTTGGTGGCTCTTTCTGAAAGGCACACAGCATTCTTCAGTTTCCAGAAGTGCTCTCCACACTCCTGCTTGTAGAGCTGTATCTGGTATTGTGGTTGATAAAAATGGTTAAATATAAAACTTTACAAAGACTGATGACTTTTCCAACAAAGACAAAAATCAGTTGCCTTCTATCTTGCTTTTAACCATATACCAGCCATTATCTAGAGATAAATATGGAAAGAGCCTGTGATTGTCTGTACAACAATATACTAAAGTTTCTCAGTCCTAACACGTACATTTCCCTAATTAAGTCTTATTATTGGAAACTGAGATACCTCAAGCATTCTAGAACTAAACTTCAATATCTTTTGTTTATTATTGCAAGTATAAAGATGGTAACACTGATTAATACTGATTAATAAATCTAAATTTGTTTTATTTGGAGATGATGCTACTTTTGCTCAAAAGTAGGAGAGTGTAGTTGTAGACTATATTGATAATAGAAATTTTGTTTCTATTTCCTTAACATGATTAAAGTTAATCAGTGCCATGGAGAAGCTGCTGCCTTTTCAGTAATGTGTTGATGACAGATTTTACTCTTTATACATATCTTAAGGACAATACTTTGAACCAAAGCTATTTCACTGATGAGATATTAGCAGATTGGTATTATGATGACATTTGTCTCAAAATAATCTTTGATAGGTAATTTTACTCTTTAAAATTAAAGGACTTGACCTGTTTTATTACTTTTTCTTTGGACTTAACTAACAATAATGCTATGTTTATCTTTAAATCATTTTGATGGTATAAGACACTGTAATTTGTGATAAATGGATCATTTAAATTAATACCTCAGTGGAGAAAGGAGGACAGTTATAAACATTTAATGTTATAGTATATAAGGGACAGAAATAATAACTTAAAATGCTTTTGTATTTAGATTGGTATATTTTATTACAAATGATCACTTCAAAAATTTTTTTCAGAACAGGAAAAATATAATATTAGATACTGAATTTTAATTTTGAAACACACTTCTAGATTCATTGGGGGAAATAATTCTTTGTAATTCCATTACTGAACTGGTATGAAGCATCTTAGTACAGTATTTTTCTTGCATTGAAGTTCATTTGACAGGCATGAATTTTAATAGTCTTCATCATAGAACTCAGAGAGATGGAAAAAGTAGGTAAAGAAAAGATTTTCCATTGACTCTGGTACCCCGTGAATTGTATGTCAATTATAAAGTAAAAAATGTATGTTAAGTGTTCATCTGACCGCTAATATTCAGTATAGGGTAGGCTATGATCTTGTTCTGATGTCACCAGGTCAAGCAACCATAGTACAGAAATAGTTCCAAGAATCAAATTTTGTACACATCATTATTAATTTAGTACAGTATTAGGTGAAGTTATCATAAGTAATCAGATTCATCATGAGCTAATCAATCTCAGTGAAACTCAATAATCAATTATAAATGCCTTTCTGGCTTACAAAATTTAAATGCTTTCCTTAAATGAGGAAAGTATACAACAGAAACACTAATTGGATATAATTTTTTTTTCTTCAAGTCATGAACAATGTTAATTGGATTTTTGGGATAGTTTCCACTTTTTTGAATTATGCTTTAATTAAAAAATAACTTTTATCTTTAAGCATGCTGATTCTCTTATGTATCTTTCTTGATATCAAGTGAGGCTGTTTTTTTTTTTAAACAAAGAAAACTGCCTTATTATTTTAAAGATAAGTCTCATTTAAGAAGTTGGTGATTATTGCTATTTCTTTTTTATCATATGAACTTTTTGCTAAAAAGTACACCAGTGAATATACTGATTAAACATTTCAGCATAAAACAGACTTCTAAGAAGTCATGCAAAAATAAAAAGCACCAAAACACAGGTTATTTCATATTTAGGTACAACTGGGAAATTCATAGTCTCCAATCACTAGCGACCACATGTAGATATGACTTCAATTAGTGGGGTCCAGTAGGAAAGTTTTAAGAAGAAGTGACAGTATCAAGGAACAGGAGCTATGTACCTAAAGCCTTAGAAAGAAGCAAATTCTGAATTCTGTCTTGGTAGTGGTGAGAACAAGAATGTACCAGCTAGTAAAGGAGTCATCAACAGAGTTCAGACCTAACAGAGGATGCAATGTAAACATGGAATTAAAAGGTAAGCCATATATACAGAGTGAGCAAGTAGTGTGTCATCTCATTACAGAAGACAGAAATTTGTCATGATAAAAATCAAACAAACCAAAAATGACAATAATTCTTGTAATAATAGTGATAATCATTCCACAGAGTTGCTTGACACCTAGGTGAGGGAGAAGTAAAGAATAACTGAACTAATGTACATAAAATTTACTATTATAATGAAAATTCCACTTGCCCATCAATGAAGCATTGGGTCAAATCTTAACAATTATTTACTCATGAAAATATGCAAGCTTTAATTGTAATCAATAAACATTTAATTTGAATAGTGTATGTGCATAGATATTTTAAGATGAGAAAATGAAAAATTTCCAACAAAAATATTTCTGGGGAGGAGATAAATATTTTCCCAATATACTTTAATTACTAGTTATAAAAGAGTAATTTGCTTTAGTGCATAAAAGATACAAGACAAAAAGACAAGGGTTCAAGAAAAATATGACAAAATAATTGGTAGACATTTAAAGTCTCAGGTGTGTGACCTCATTTTTTAAGAAATGGAAGTTTTGTTTTGTTTTGTTTTTTTGTGCCAGAGATGGAATTCATGACCTTGTGCTTACCAGGCAGGTGCTTAAGCCACTGAGCTAAAACCCCTACTCAAAGAAAATTTTTAGAGCTTGAAAAATAAGGTAAATCCAAAATGAGCACAGGACAGAATGGACACAGAGAAAATGAATATAAAGGAAAAAGAAAATTTGAAAAAGAAAAATGAAATAAGTGAATGTAATATTTAAAGGAAGAGAAAAATGAATAAAAATTGTAGATATAAATAATAAGGCAAATTTGTTATAAATTTGGTTGATATTGTCAAACAAAAAATGAGATGATGGTATGGAATAAAAATATGCTACAAAAAACTTTTCATAACTGAAAGAAGATTATTATCAGTTGAAAGGCACAGTCAATTTTAGGTTAAAAAGACACAAAATGATTAAGTCTAAGAGACTCCAGCAGAATTTCATAAATTCACATGAAAGACCTTTTGTTTATAGGATAAAAAATAATCTCATCTAAACAAGGAAAGTCACAGTGTCATCAGGTTACTTGTCATCATGCTGATGGTAGATGGCAATGGAAGGACACCTGAAAATTGTAGAACTAAAGAAGCAAACATTTCTTACACAGCTGACCTGTGTTTGAAGCACAAAGCTACCAGGAACACAGTTCAAACCAGACTGCTGTCTCTCCAAGTTCTATTTTAGGCCAAAAGCAACAAATGACCTCATTCCAAACACTCTAGAAGTGACTCCAAATTTTAGGTGAAGGAGTACTGCCTAAGGTTACCAAATATAACACAAGATGTTTATATTCCAAATAGTTCATAAAACTCACTTATTCTCAGAATAATCATTCTACGTTTAATTGAAATTCAAATTAACTTGGGATCCCGTATTTGTATTTGGTAAAGATGGCAACATGACTAAAAATTTAAGCTGTAAAACACTGATTAAAACAAATTTTGGGATTAGGATTTCACAATAATGATGTACTGGAACTTTGGAACTGATATAACAAAAAATGAGTTGTAGAAGGGGGAAGTAAGGCCAAAGGAAAGTACAAAATCATCATATTTTTGTCATTTCTTCAGACTCTACTATCTCCTGAAGATCCCTCTGTACTTATAAAATTAATGAAATGTATAAAATTAACAAAATGTATCTATATTTCTCCCGTTCATCACCTATAATTTTACCTGAATTCGCAAGTCCCACTAAGGAGTCCACATATTAACTAAGTCAGGGAGGGACATAAGAATTTGATCTCTTCTGTAACAGTGATGTCTCTAATACCACAGCATAAGCATAAAACTAAGCAGAGAGAATGTACAGAATCGGACAGCCACATCAGTCTTTTCATTCATGAGAATTAAGAGACACATATAAATAACTATTAAAATATGTAAGGAAATAATTCGATAAAAAGCTAATAAACATCCAATAGTGTATACCAAAGTCTGTATCTTGGAAAAGAGAGTATATCTTCTATTACGTATTTGTCGAATATGCACAAAATTTAGACATATTCTAGGCCCAAAATAAATCATTAGATTTGCAGGCAAGTAAGCTCTCATGCCCTATTGGAGTGAAACCAGAAACCAACAGCAGAAACATGTTACTTACAACACAGCATCATTTTTTTTCCTTTTCTCTTTTTCCTTTTTTTTTTACTTTATTTATATATTAACTTTTTCATATAATGAAACCATGCAATATTCTAGCTTTTGTGTCTAATATTGAAATTTGAAAAAAGAAACATGGATCTTGTCTCTATTCTGAAAATATAATGAAACAACTGAAAATGAAAATTAGAATACCTCTAGGAAACCCTATTGAAGATTGAAAACTATTCAGAAAAATAAAAATAAAAACATTTCTAAATATCTTCCTAGGTGCAATCTACAAACCATTTCCTAAAAAAACGCATAGTTTTGTCTTATTTCATATTTAATAAAAATTTTGATTGGTGCACATAGCAAAGAAGGTAGGAAGGAGAAAGCTGAATATAAACTCAGATTTGATTGACCACATTTATTCTTTTTATATTTGACATCACTGGCTATCACAGCCTCAGAACCTCTGTTTCTTCATTTATAAAAAGGACTTGACATAGAAAATAGTAGATAGAATATATGAGCTCCTTGCAGTAGTGCTTAAGATATTTCAAGCATTTTTCATACAAGAATGTTAAATCCTAATGTCATTTCTTTGAGGAAAATATTTGTATCAGAATCTCTGATCCAAAATCTGAATTATAAAATGTGCAAAAGTTTAAGTTTTGAGTGCTGATATGACACTGTAAGTGGAAATATCCATATTTGTCTTCATCTGATCATTATAGCCAACACAGGCACAGTAAAATATTGTGTAGAATTTATTCTTCAGGCTATGAGCATAAGATGTGTATGGACTTGCATCTTACCCACAAGATGTGTCATTATACATATGCAAGTATTTTAAATTCCAAAATAAATAAAAAAATAATTCTTCTTTCAAGCATTTCAGATAAGGAATTTTTAAACTATATTTTGCTTCTTGTCCCAAGCATTTCAGATAGATTTTAAACCTTGCTGATTAAAAAGCAAAGTGAGATACTGAGAAGTCAAGTAACTTCCCTATGTCACTTAGATTTTAAATAGTCTCCAGGCATCTGAACCCAGAATCTGTCCAGATCTGGACTTAGGTATAATCTTCTTGTTAGGGATTTTGTATCCCCATAGTTCTACAACCCACATACCTTAAAATTCATGACATGAATGCGCTAAATAATTTATTACAGAATATTTTACAGCTATCAGTGAATTATAGGTTGATATCAAGGATAACTATTCAGATGAGTTTTCCCCATGGTAAATGAAAAATAAAATGCCAGGGTACAATCAAAAAGAACAACATACTCAATTGTTAGTGAAACAAAAGAATTGCTTCAGTACTGTAGGCATCACATGCCCCAAATAAGCTTCGATATACAACACAGATGGTGTAGGTTTGATCCAGAACCGTTATATAAACACACTGGTTTATAAATGAAGTTGTCCAACCTCAATGACAAATAGCTGTACATCTGGTTAATAATCACTGCTATACCATTTTTAGAACAGAGCACTGTAATTATTTTCCCTGATTACAAAGAATTTGGAAATGAACCACACAGATGCTTTGCTCTGTACAGTTAGATAATTATTTTCCTCCTCTTTCCACACAATTCAATAATATTTCTTTATTATGCTGAACCTAAAAATTGAACTGGGAAAGGTAAATGTAAGCCAATATACTAAAGACAGTAATCACACAAGTTGCTACTACTGGGGAAATAATTCTACCATATGGATTCTATTTCATCGACTGTGAAATCGCTGCTTTCATTAAATAGTATACTTGACCCTTGCTGAAGTAACTACTATTTTCCTCATTTTCCCCATTGTTAGAGACCTGATAATTTCTTTGCATTTCTTCCTTCTTGAAGTACAGATCTTACCAGACAGTAACATACTCTCTCTTACTCTGGCCCATTTTACCTACTGCTACTGCACTTCCTTTAAATCAACTGAAAAAATTTTGCTTATTTATTTATTATATAGCTGTTAGATGTTATGGGAAAAACTAATACATAGCCCTGCAGAGTTAAGTATTTATACTGTAGATGAGTACTGTTCTAGTGTGGATGGGGTATGAGCCGTACAAGTTAGGAGAGAAAAGGCACAGGTTTGTAGATGGAAACAATACCCTGTGTCTAGTTCTTTTTCTTGTTGCTAAGACAAAATAGCCAGCACCTAAAGGTAAAGAAGGAAACATTCATTTTGGTTCAGTTTGTAGAGGTTTCAGTCCATAGTAAACTGGCTCCAAAACAGGATGGCATGGCAGAGGTGTATTGCATGGGAGAAACCGTTCATGGTGAGCACAAGGCAGTAAAGCAATGAAGAAACAGCAAGTGACCACAGCTGCCTTCTTTCTGGCCCTTCTAGTCTGTCCAGGCTACTTGCCCTTAGAGTGGGTAACAGCCACACCCATCAGGGGCCTTCTAATTATCCACATGCAGAACTATGCCAAATCAGCCCAGAGACTAATTTAGTAAAGGACACCCTTAATCCCAGCATCACAAGATCCCAACCCAGCCACCTATGACCACATGAGGCTTTGTGAGGGATGTGTAGACACAAGCCATAGCACCCTAAAATCTGCAGAAATATTATAAAAATGCCTCAAAATTTGAACCAAATGGGGTAATCTGGGGATTGAGGGGAGAATAGGATCTCAGTTTGATTAGTTCCTTTCTAGTATTACTCTTACAATTCTGTTACTGATGGACAGATTCTAGTAAGTCTATAAACAGTATACTTAATTCATGACTTGGACCCTGAAATCATAAAGGGAAAAGTTATTTTAAACCATATATTGATTTCACATAACATTTCCAATGAGTATTTAAAAGTACATAAAATCTATGCATAAATACAGTATTTAAATAATACAAAATGACCTTTGTAGATAATTCAAATATTTTCATTAAACAAGAGTAAGTGTTTAAAAATATGAGAAGGAGCATTTGTGGCAAAATAAAGAAGAAGTATGAAATTCTACAAACATAAATTTGAATCTTGCCTTGCCACTCACAATCACTGACAAAAGAACTCTAGTGGTGAAATGATCTTTTATTAATAAAAACTGCCACTAAAGAAAAAATGAAAATAGAGAAAAGTCTTTCCTCTCTAAGACCATGACTGATAGTATCTACTCAAGATTCTCAGAATATCCTCTTGTAAAATAAAGTTGGTTCCTATTTTGAATGTCATTTTTTCCCTATGATAATATGACATTTTGCAAATGTTAAAAGTGCAAGCTACTTGTTAGAAAGTTAACCCCTAAGCTTGCCTCTAAGTTCTTATGAATGATCTTAAATAATTACATGAAATTTTCATATTCTTTTTGAACCACTATTCAACTATAATTTTATAACTCATAATCATGACAAGATAGCTTCTAGTAATTTGGTGAGGTTGTGGACAAGAATAGGACACCCTTTATCCAATATATTTTCAACTGAAGGATAAAAACTAAATATGGACATAATGAAGTAATGCAATGTTTCAAAATACGTATTTATGAAGAAATATTTCAGTGAGGTGAAACATAGTTATCTCATCAAATATTTATCATTTTACAGGGAAAATTTCAAAAATTCTTTTAGCTTTTAACAATGTACATATATTAGGATAACCTTTTTGTCACGCTACCGTGCAATAGTGCACTCAGTCTCTTGATTCTCAAATTCAGATCATCACCATCATCATCATCATTACCATCATTACCATCATCCAGCTCATTTTCTAGGCTATTATTACTATAATTATTATTACTTTGGCTGTGAGAATCAAGTGCAGACCTTAAAGGTTTTGTGCACATTAGGCTTGTGCCCTGTAACTAAGGCATACATCCAGCCTCCATATACTGAATTTTTATGTGGTTTAAATTGCTACATTTATGAGCAGACTTCTCTATGCTTTGTACTTTTCATTTGAACTAATTGGCGTAATCAATTCATTGTTGAATATCTCTTTTCTCTGTATAGTTTCAAAGGTCTAGAATGAGTACTGTTTGAGGAACTCCTGCCTCCCCAAACTCTGGTATCTACCATTCTTTACTTCCTTAGATTGATTTTTTTTGTTATTGTTGTTTACATTCACCATGCAAATAAAATCATACTATACTTGTCTTTCCAAAATTGACTTATGTCACTAAACAATGATTTCCAGTTTCATCTGTGTTGTTGAAAATGCCATAATTTTTTTTCTTTTTAGTGGGTTAATAACATTCTATTGCATACGCATATCGTATTTTCTTTATCAATTTATTGGTTGATAGACTTTTTGGTTGCTTTCATTTCATGGTTATTGTGAGTTTTGCAGTAAGTGCAGGAATAATAGAGCTCTTTTCCATACTGATTTCATTTCCTCTGGATATATATATATATATATCCAGTAGTGGAATTGCTTAATTAGGTGGTGGTTATATGTTTAATATTTTGTACTACTGCCCTATAATGAGTGTAGTACTTTTCCACAATGGCTGGACTTCTAATTCTCTGTGAACTATGAATAAGGAGTTCTATTTTCCACCATCCATTGTTAGTAAAGTGAAGTGACATTGCATTATGGTCTTTTTTTTTTTACTTCCCTGATTAGTGATATCAAGCATTTTCTAATATACATGTTGGAAATTTGTTTGTCTTCTTTTGAGAAATGTCTATTAATGTACATTGCCCTTTTTTGATAATATTGTTTATTTTCCTGCTATTGAGTTTTTTACTTCCTTGTATAGTTTGTTTGGATATCAACCTTTTGCAGATGAATAGTTTGCAAACATCTTATCCTAGTCTGTACATTGTCTCTTCATGATTTTGATGATTACTTTGGTGTTCAGGAGTTTTTTAATTTAATGTAATTCCATTTGTTTATTTTTGCTTTTTTCTTTGTGCTTTTAGCATCTTGTATAATACTTGCCAATTCCAATGTCTTCACTCCTCTGCTTTATTCTACTAGTTTCAGATTTTACTTCTAAAGAGTTTATTAATTTTGAGTACTTCTAAATAGTTTATTAATTTTGAGTAAATGTTTTAACTAATTGTAGACATCCAGTTCATTCTTCAGTATGTGGATACAAAATTTTTCCAGCAAAAAAAAGCAATCAGTTTTGTAATGGCTGCTCTTAACACTTTTGTCAAAATCAGTTGACTGCGCTTGCTTTGACAGCACATATGCTAAAAACAGAATTTACCATAAGTGCATCGATCTACTTCTAGGCTTTCTATTCTACCTTATTGCTCTTTTAATCTACATTTATATCAATATCATGGTGTTTGAGTACAGTTTCATTGGTTTACTCTGAACTCAAGCAGTGCAATGTCTCCTAAATTTGTTCTTTTTCTTTAACATGGTTCAGTGTGTGTGTTCATATAAATTTTAAGATTTGTTTTTCTTTGAACAATGTCATTGGCCTGTTGATAAAAATTGCAAACAATTGTTAGTTGATTTGGAGTAATGTGGATATTTGAAGAGTAGTGGTTCCTACCGTCCAAAAATGTGGGGTTTTTTTTAGTTTTTTGCATGTTCCCTTTCCTATTTCTTACACTAACATTTAATATTTCATTATAGAAATAGTTGAATTTATTCTTATGGTATATCATTTTTAGTTAATATAAATGGGATTAATTTGTTGATGTCTATTCAAATAATTTGATATTGGCATAGAGCAATGCTCGTGATTTTTGTATGTTACTTTTGGGTTATTTCTGTTGCTATCTTCTCTTTATCTTTCAACTTTGAAGCCTGGTCATAAAGTATTTTGAGGTAGACTGATGACATTTAACTTTCTTTTACTTTGACACTTGTATCATCTTATTTGTGAAGGTGAAGTTTCTGTCATTACTTCTTTGAATAAGATGTCTGTCTTTATACTATTCTCAAATCGTCTTGAATCCCAAAAATCTAAATATTTTATTTATTTATTTATTTATTTATTTAGGTAACAGAGATTGAACTCACAACCTCATGCTTACCAGGTAGGGGTTTATACCACTGAGCTAAATCCCTGGTCCCAAAATATTATTTTAATACCATCCTAAAGTTAATATAAATTTTACCCATTCTTCTTCAGTCTTTCTCCTCTAAATATATATTTTCCAATATCCTATTTTTGAGTTCACTAATTCTTTTATTTGAGCTATATTGCTATTGATGTATAATAATTATATATGAAGAGTGTACTTTTTAGTTCAGGACTTTGTGTTTCTCTTTTTTGGGAGGGAGTATTTTTGGTATTTTGAGGTACAGTCTTATAATGCAGTCCACACTGTGAACTCACTATGTAGCCCAGGGTGGCTTCAAACTCAGAGTAATGCTCTTCCCTCAGCCTTCAGAGAGCTAGGATTACAAATATCCCCATTTTTTTCCAGCTATTTCAGGATATCTACGTGATTTTAAAATTGTTCCAATCTCTTTGTTACATTTTTCTGTTACATTATGAGCTATCTTTGTGTTTTCTTCAAGCTCACTGAATTTTCTTAACAGTAATCTTTTAAATTTGCTGAGAATTCTCCCAAGGTGACCTCTATCAGTTTGACAACTTACTTCGGCTGCTAGGTGATATCATGGTTTCCAGAAAATTGTTGATGCCCGTAAGAATGTGAGGACATCTGGGCATCTGTTATGGTTTGTATCAAATGTGGGCTCTGGGCAGAGCCACTGTCAAAGGACCATCTTGATACTCCATGCTTATGGACACCAATTTAACCAAACTACGTAACACTATGAGCCCACAGCCAGCCAAGGCTAGTATGGCTCTGGGAAAGGATAAGACTCACACTGCTTTGGGCTGTCTCTTGCTGAAGTGGACTGATGCCCCAAGACAACAGCAATGGGTCTCAGATGATGCGTGCAGTAAGAGTTCAGTAGACTGAGTCTGTGCCGAGGCTATTTCAGAGGCTCCATCCACAGGCAGGTTTGGGGATGTTGGGGATGGGGCTGGTAAGAAGCGCCTCATGGTACGTTTCACCTGTCTAGATCTAAGTTCCAGAGCAAAGTTTTGTGTTTTTTATCATGCCCTAGCTCCAGTGAATGTTATTTTGGTCCCTGTCATCCTACGTGAGGCTGAAGTTATTGGTAGAAGCCATCCTTTGCCACCTAGGTTAATGCGAAAGCTGGGTTGTGCTTGAATCTCATAGCCACAAAAAACTACAACTCTCAAGGGCACACTGAGAACCATATTGCGTCTGGCAGTGATGCAGGCTAAAACAAGATCTTATCTTACCAGTGTACAGGCCTCCTCCTGATGCTAGGATAAGCTTTAATATTCCATGTATGAGGCTTGGCCTTCTTATAAGCTCTCTGGTTTCTACCTACTAATTGTTAATCATATAATGGGCTTGACACTGGGCTTCAAGACAAATTTTTTCCTAGATTTTCTGCCCTGCTTTTCAGCAGGTGAAATCTTTCTCCTAGGTTTGTTGTGTATGATGGGAAGAGGGCTGACAGAAGTATTCTCCTTGCGTCCCAGCTAACACCCTTATGGTAGCTCGTTGTGTCTATATCGACCTGATGGTACAGATTATGCCACCCAGTAGCATGATTCACCATGGTTTGGCTGGTCCTGGGCTTCAAGTTTAATTCCTGGCTTCAATTGCCTGTCCACACCCACAGGTGAAAGGTATTTTTCTCTATTCTTCACTACTTCAAGGTGGGAGAGCAGTGTGGGCAACTATTCCCTCCTACCTTCTTCAATCACTTTTTTGACCTTGCTATGCTAAAAGCAGACACTATGGTCTCTGGCATGCTTTCCTTAATTCCTAAAAAGTAGTTTAGCATGTGAATAGCTGTTTAAATTATGTCTTTAGCGAGATGATTACCACAGGCTTTTATCATCTTAATCTGCTCCTCCAATTTGAAGA
>PVJX010039441.1:0-15768 GCA_004027295.1 Dolichotis patagonum
GCAGGCTGCTTACTGGTTGGCTCGGCCCCCTAAATTCCAGCATGGCGCGGATCTCAGGAGACGCTCTTGCTTCTCAGTAAGATAACTCTCAACCGTAAGCTTAACATAGGGGACAACCAAGATGGTTTTGAGTTTGGCAGTGTGAGTTTTTAGATTACAGCCCCAAAGGGAAGATATAGGAAAGGAAGAAATGATGAACTTTATTAAATTTTTCTTTAAGAAAAAAAAAGCATTGTCAAGAGACTGAAAACACAACTCAAGACTGGGGCAAATTATTTCCAAATAACGTATCTGATAAATATCTGTAATTTAAATATACACAGAACTTTAAAAATTCACCAGAAAAACCCAGTTTGATTTTTTAAAAGGCCAAACACCTTAACAGACATTTTGCCAAGAAGACAGTACAGGTGGAAAATAAGTACATGCAATGCTCTGTATCATATATTATCAGGGAAATGCACATTTGAAACAGTGAGATACCACCCCCCACCTTTTAGAGTAGACAGAATTTAGGACACTGACTAAGTGCTGGTGAGAAGGCAAAGCAATAGGAACTTTGATTCACTGCTAGTGGAAATGCAGAATGAGCCAGCCACTTTGGAAGACAAGTCAGTAGCTTCGTACAACACTAAACATACTCATAGCGTAATCCACCATATGCGTTCTTTTATTTACTCATGAATTAAAACAAAAACCCACACATGGATGATTAGAGCAACTTTATTGCCAAAATACAGATGTAACCAAAATGTTCTTCAGTAGGAGAATGGATAAAGCATGGTACATCCATGCTGGGGATTTAACTCAGCGGCATAAGCGCCTGCCTGGCAAGTGCGAGGTCGAGAGTTCAATCCCTGATTTAAAAAAAAAAAGTGTGGTATATCCAGATAGTACAGTATTATTCAGGGATAAAAATAAATGACAAATAGAACTTTGTTGCACATTGCTAAGTGAGACTCCAACCTGAAAAGGCTATCCACTTTATTATTTCAACTATGTGATGTTCTGGATAAGGTAAAACTAAGATAGGAGAAAGGTCCAGGTAGTGAGAAGGAAGGAATGAACAGGCAGGATTTTTAGGGCAATGAAACTACTTGTGAGAGTAATCCATTGTAATAGTGGTTATGTTTCATTATGTATTTGTCAAAACCTGTGGAATGTATAATGCCAAGAGTGAACTCTTAATGTAAGCTGTGGACTCTGATGATACCAATACCAGTTTTATCATTTGTGGCATGTGTTGCTCTGATGGGAGATTTTGATAATCAGGGAGGACTGCTTACATGAGGGCAAGGGAACATGGGAAATTTCTATACCTTTGGCTCCATTTTGCTGTGAACCTCAAATTGCTCTGGAAAAGTCTTAAAGTGTGCTTGTGTGTGGAAATCCTGAGAAAATGGTTAATTGGAGGAATATGCAGCTGGCATATGTGTGTGGTGGAGTACTGGGGTTCAAATCCAGGGCTTTGTGTATGTGAGGCAAATACTGTATCTCTGGACTAAGACCCCAGTCCAGGACATTGGCTTTTTAAGTAGCAAAGTCACACATGTTCATCGTAGAAAAATAAAGGCTTAAAGGTTTTTTTTTTTTTTAAATCACATGTAGTTTCATCTTTCAAAGAAAACTAATGTTAAACTTTTTTCTATGTATGTGCCATTTAAGAAAATTGCTTAAACTCTGTTACTATAATCTGTTTTGGTAATTTCTATAGGCCAGCCTCTCCTTTAAATAATCTATACTTGTTTTTCTTTTAGTTGATAAAATACTGAATTATATTTGCAATGAGAACTCACTCTGACTCTAGAAATACAATGCACATTATCTGCTGAAGGATGACCTTAATTCATTCCAAGTATTAAGTCAAAAAGCTATCTCCATGTTGTAAAAACATTCAAAATAAAACATGTTTTGGTTCCTTTAACAGCACATTCTGAAGTAAATGTTTTGATATATAGCTATAGTGAAGCTAAATGCTGGAAATGTTCAATTAAAAATAAAAATATTTGAGCTATGGGCAATCCACATGGAAGTTAATCTCATTGCTGAGATTTGGATATCACCATGTGTGCAGTTTTTCTAATCCTCCTCTAGCTATCAGAATGGATTTAGTAGTTGGCATCCTCTTTTTTTTCTGTCTGGGGCAACTGAAGCTTTGTAGAATTTGGCCTGCAAGTGCAGTCATCTTGCTCCCAATTTAGGCTGATCCTGGGGCTTAGAACTCCATGTCACTGAGGACGTAGTGTGGCTCCCGTGTGGCCAGGGACAGTACCAGGACCCCTGCTTATGTTTATTCAAGGGACTAGGAATTACATTCAGCCTCTGATTTAATTTTCTGTGACACATTGAGTCTATGTTTGAGCGTACAGAACACTACAGCTGTGTCCTAATTCTCTCCACCCCTCCTCCCCACCTTGTAATATTCAAATCACTTCCTTTTAAGGCATTGCTATTCTTGGCAGATTGTCTTGCTTTGGAAGTAAGCACAGCACAGTGAAAAGACAACTCTGTCAGCCATGTAAACAAGCAGAACTCATCACAACAAAGAACTGAGCAACTGCACATGTTAGAATTGGTGGTAGGTGGTTTGTTCCTTGGACTCATTTGATGTTTTTCTACCAACTAGAAAAATTCAGTCGCAAACTTACCTAATTTGTGTAATGACCAGTCTGAAGAACAGCAATCACAATGATTATGCCACCATTTTCTGAGGCTTACTCAGTATCTAGTTCAGTGCTGGGCACCAGAGGCACAGAAGCAGAGTGGATACATTCTGTGCTCTGGAAGAGCTTGCAGTCTGGTAGGGAAAACAGATTCATAAACCTGTTATCACACTGCTGTGAAATCAAGTCAGTGATGCCAAGAGGTACAGGTTCTATAAGCACTGGGGAAAGACGTGTCCGAGACTTGGGGAACAGAAAAGACTAGCTATATTTTAGAAAAAAATTAAGAGTTTTACAATTCTTTGCTTGAATGTTTTTCTACCTGTTCTGTACCAGATTATGGCTCTTTATTTTTCACATGGTCCTCCTGTGCTCATCTCAGTTATCCTACTTACAATGACTTGAGTCTTTCCTCTTCTCCCTTTCCCTCCCCTCTCCTCTCTTTCTAGACAGGATCTTGTTATGTAGTTCAGGATGGCCTTGAACTCATGCCCCTCCCTCAGCCTTGCTAGTGCTTGGATTACAGATGTACACTACCATGGCAGGCAGTCAAATGTTTCTTGCATAATTGCTGAATATTCGTTCTTTTCACAAGATTGCCAGTCTTTATTGACGCTACATCTCCAGTATGAGGATTATAGGAACCACATAAATATTTATTGACTTAATTTATTGACTTATCCTCACCCTCATAGGATAGATAGTCTCAACAATGTACAGTGGGTCTGGTGTTTAAGGAAAATTTACAATCTTAGGGAAGAAACATCCCACATCAGATCAAGTGTTACGCAATGAAATTGTTAGGTGACCAAACTTATATCTTTTATTAGATTATGAGTGATGGTATGGAGTAAATAACTCTGACACTGCTTTCTCTCCTTCATATTTTGTGTTGTGTTGCTTTTTGCCTGGAAGGGAGGGGGAAAAAGAAAAGAGTACTAAAAATGGCTGATATATTATTTTGATTCCTGATCTCTAATAGCTCCCTGCTCCAATTCAATGTGTGATTGTTTTTCTCTGAAACTGCCAACTTTGCAGTGGTATTGGGGTAAGCTAGGCACTTCTCCAGGATCAGCCAGCACGTATGAAATGTACCAGAGTGAGGCAGAATCTTTTTATGTTCTCTTCCTTTGACTGTTGAGGGTCAGGGTTTGAAAATGACCTGAACAAGATCTGTGCCTCAGGAAACAGTGGTGACATTCTTGATAATCTGTATAGCTTACCAGTCTATCCCAAGTTCCTAGACACATGCCAATTGCATGACTATAAGTAGTCAATAAGTAATCAAACAAATGCATTTGTGGTCTATGTAGCACTAGGATATATTTCCTTGTGTCCACCGTATTATCTTACACTCTTTCTTAATAGTGACACTTTCGTAACTGACCCTGTATGTCTAAATCAGCAGAAGAGGGATCGAAATGTCTTCAACTCATTTTTATAAGAAAGATAAATCTGGCTAGGTAAATATTGCTTATGAAATTGACACAGAAGCAGCTTAAAACATGGGTTACATGCAGAGGGGTGCTTCTCTCCTCTGGCTATCTGGCAAATTTGAGGCTTAGCTAGTCAATGTATTGTAAGTGAAAGTCTCACAGGGATATCTGTTAGTACTACCACTTCTTCATTATGCATATGGGAAAACTGAGACCCATAGAGGAAACAGGAGTTTGCATAAGATTATTCATCATG
Source organism: Dolichotis patagonum (assembly GCA_004027295.1). Classification (NCBI taxonomy): domain Eukaryota; kingdom Metazoa; phylum Chordata; class Mammalia; order Rodentia; family Caviidae; genus Dolichotis; species Dolichotis patagonum. The sequence goes on from PVJX010039441.1 coordinate 4,356, forward strand.
TTAATGATAGAGTTTGTACTTGAACACAGTTCCTATTGGAAAAGTTAAAAAAGAAAAAAAAGCAAAACTTTTAAAAATGGAGTTGTGTTGAAATAGTGATTCCTAATCATGTATGACTGTTCCATCATAAACTGGTAGAAACAGTGTGTTGTGAATTTAAGAAGCTTTCACAAGAGGTCTCACAGATTTTTCAGAATTCCAGACTCTTGTTCTAGCTTAAAAACTAAGCAGTAGCTGCTAGAATTGAATAGATTTGAATTTTTCATCTAAGCTGCCCGAGCTTAAATGGCAGAACAGTTGCAGTGGTCTTTGAGGATTCTTGACCCCATTCTCTCTATAATATATGCATCTGACAGCTGGCCTACCTATCTATTTTTAGATATAATCTATGGGATTACAAAGTGGTTTCATTTCTTTTAAAGCTATATTGCAGAAATTCAGCTTTGTAGAAAATGGTTTTTCTTTCTAGCAGTTGGGAGACAAGTTTGGAGATTAAAAAGGAAAAGTAATTTTTTATGTAATCACTGATGTATTTCCTTCTATCCAAACACTTCATCTTAAAGTCAGCTACCAGCTGTGACCATAATCTAACAAATGGATGGGAAGCAAATGCTAAAATGCAAAAACATTAGAAATACAAATACATTTTAACGTATTTATGTCATATCATTAATCTATTTCCTGTCTAGGTTTTGGAAAGTGAATAGACATATTCAATATTCGTAGTAGGGCTTTAAAATTGACTCATACCAAACAATCATTGATCATTTATTGAACACCATTTATGTCCCCGGAATTAAACTTGTTTGTTACTGATATATTAACTTTATGTTTCACAATAACCAGGAAAGGTAAAGACAATGTCTGCATTTTATATGAGAAAAATTTGAGGCTCCTAACAATTTATTACATTGCCCAAGCTTCAGAACTTTGAAATAGTAGTGCAAGAATAGGAAACCAGATCTGTCTGACCTCAGAATCCATCTCTTTCTCCTATAGTAACCACTTTCCACTGTGTTTAAGAAGCTGAGTGGAGGAACTGGAATGGTTAGATTTTAAAAGTATGTCATTATTTACTTACACACAGACGCACACATACACACAGAATCATACCTCATTACTCATCATTAATTCATTCTGGAACTTGCAATGAGTGCCAAAATCAGTGAATACTGAATGCATTTTTCCTATAGGAGTAATGTCATTAGAACTTTCACATTTTACTGGGCTAATACTAACTTTTTTACTAGGCTAATATAAGCCTTTTAGGCTTCATAGTATCACTCTGAACCTTTTTTTGATCTGTGACTAGCACTTAAAATACATGATGTACTGTACAAGACAGTAACCAGGAATGTGTGAGGGTTCTGCACTTCTCTAGCTACTGTGAGGTTGATGCAAGTGCTGAGTGCGGAAGCATTTTTTCTCATCAAAATATGGCAAAGTACTGGGTTTGGTGTGTTCTGAGGTGCCATACTGAGGGGCGTGTGCATATGTGTATGTGTTTATCTGTTTTGAGAGTCTCATTGAGTTACCCAAGCTGACTTTGAATTCTGAGTCCTCCTGTCATAGGCTCCCTAGCTGGCACTGCAGGCAAGTGCCACAGCTGCTAACAGAATTTTTGAGGAGTTTAGTACTTGTTATTTTATTATAAAGTAGAATTCACATAAAACCCTGTGTTCGTAAGTACTCATTTTGGCCCAGGAATGTTATTCGAAGGCGCCATTAGTTTCTTGACAACATGAAAAAAAAGTTTATTTGAAAAGGCTCTCAATAATTGTTTGTGAAGCATTTATAGTTTAAAGGAAGGAAGGAAGGAAGGAAGGAAGGAAGGAAGGAAGGAAGGAAGGAAGAAAAAGAAATGAGAAAAGAAAAGAACCAATGCAATGAAGTTGCTATAAAAACTAGGAGGAAAAATCAGTGTCACTGGAGGTTGTTTCCAAACTTGTGCCCATGACTGTTTTAAAAAACACATACAAGTGATTTAGAATTTGGCAGACATGATTTTTTTGTCTTTCACATTGGAATACCTAAGCTGCTACAGGTACGGTGTTTATTCCACATTATACACAGAATGATGTGTTAAATTAAGGTGGCAGGAAGACACTGTTCTATTCACTATAAAGTTAGGAGAGGCGGGATATTTTCCAGAAAGTGAGTGTCCTCAGAGCCAAGACTTTGAACCTTTTGGGTTAGCTTTGGAAAATAGCATTGAGAAAGGGCGGCAGCTCCCAAAACTTAAAGAGTCAGTCAGGCCCTAAGTCTGCCTATTTGACTTTTCTTTTTTTTTTTGAGATAAAGAATCACAGTGTATTCCAGGCTGTCTTTGAATTCACTACGACATACCCTGGACAGCCTTCAAACTCATGACAGTCCTTTTGCCTCTGCCACCACATCCAACTTGACTTTCATTTTCTGAGCCTCATTTTTTTTTCACTGATAAAACAAGGTTAATGATACCTTTTCACAGTTATTCTAAAGTCATCATCTTAAGTGGATTTATTTTTAAATAATCGAGATGAAGAAATAGGTTTTGAAACTACTTGAATTACATTTTATCAATGATGTAATTTCAATAGTAATTATATTTAAATAACCTGCTGTAACACCTTGTTTTAAGAAAGTGTCTTCTCATTATACAGCTGGTTACTACTTGGCAGTTAAAGTTGACTTAATTGCCCTAATAACAATTGGTTTCATTACTAATCATTCTACAAGTTCCTGCCCTTGGTCGGTAGGTAGACTCTGTGTAACGGTAGAAAATGCCCTTTTTAACTGTATTCAGTTGTGGAAAGAAAAATGTGACTTAAATATGGATCCTGAAAGGCCACCTGAGGTGGGAAAAGGCAAGCATTGCAAGAGACAGGGACATTTTTCACCTGGCTATGGCTTGCCTTGTCACTTGCAGCTGAAGTAGCACAAAGAGAGTGTGTTGGCTTGTTAACATTAAAAGCAGTGGCCAAGCTGAGCCTCGTAAAGCACATACCTGTAATTTTAGCACTCTGGGAGCCTGAAGCAGGAGGATTGTGAGTTTAAGCCCAGCCTGGACAATTTAGGGAAACCCTGTCTCAAAATTTTTTTAAAAGGCTAAGAGTCGCTTGGTTCATTACCCACTACTGCAGGGGGTTGGAGGGTGGGACGTGGGGCACATGGCTAAGGCCTGGAGATGTAACTTAATGGCAGAAAGCTAACCCTTGCATCCATAGCCCCTGAGTCAATCCCCAGCACCGCCAAAATAATATAAAGACCAAACAGTTGCCACCCACCACCGCCTATACACATTGCATCATTTCCCCCATCTACATTTTGTTCATTGGGTCCATGGTATTTTCCATTACTATCTTTTAAAAAAAAACATCACCTCACTCTCTTTTGCTAACATACTGCTCTTTAATTAAGACAAACTTTTGCTGGAATGGAACTGCTTGTTTTGTTACCTTGCTGAAAGCCCATTAGGCTGTATATTTTCAAAGCTTGCTGTGATCAGTTCTTGTTTCCTGCCTTTCACACTTTTTATCATCCTGCAAAAGGGAAAAAGATAAACGGAGCTTAAAGACAAAGAATTATTGAGAATTATATCATAGTTCATCATTTCCACCTTCTCTTTTTTTAAGTAAGAGTATAGGTTATTTGATATGGCTATCCTCTAGTTAGAGATGGTTCACTGAGGTCAGATCTAGGTTCTCATCCCAGCACCATCACATTGTAATTGGGCAAACTAGACCAATGTGTTGCAGTTTCATCATTTGCAGAATTGGTAAATATTGTTTCAGAGATGTTGAACGTTGAATAAAACAATGTATGTGAAACATGCAGTACATTGCCTAGTATTTGGGAAATGGCCATTCTCGAATTCTTTTCTTCCAAAAGCATTTTCTAAATAGAGCAACATCAATTCCTGCACTTACCCAGCAAATACGTGTTAGTCACCCTCTATAAGCATAGCTTCTCAATAATTCTTTGTCTTTAAGCTCCATTTATTATTGTTTATTATTATTGGGAAAAGCCTTTTAAGATCCAGGTAGGTGGGCTGAAAGTGACTTTGGGGAATACATATAATTTGTAAATCAGGATCTGTTATGTCAGAGCAAAAGAAACTCTGAAAGATAATCCTCTGGATTTTATCTGTGATATTTCTTCCCCTTAATAGTGTGTAGGAGGATCATTGTGAATTCTAGATAAAACTAGATTCTAGATATATTAGGATGTTCAGAGATGCAACCAATATGGTGGGTAGGTAGAAGCATGAGTAGATAAGAGATTTATTAAAAGGAATTGGTTCACACAATTAAGAAGCCTGACAAATGTAAAATCTGCAGAAGTATTAGGAGGTTGGAAAGCCAGCACTGCAGTTGTAGCTGAGCTTGTAGGCCAGGCCCCAGAAGAGCTGGTATTTCAGTTTGAGTCCAAAATCAGTCTGTTAAACAGTGCTTTCCTTTACAAGGGATGCTGATTTTTGTTTGTTTGTTCTAGTCAAACCTCAGCAGATTAGATGAGACTCACCTACTTGTAGTTGGGTATGTCAAAGTGTGTGCTTCACCACTGAGGGAGGCTGAGGCAGGAAGAATGCAAGTTTGTGTCCCACCTTGGACAACTTAGTAAGATCTTGTATTGGCATGTATGTATTCCAAAGGCTGCAGCACAGTGGTAGAGTATTTAGCCCTCCATTACTACCATTCCTTTTAAAAAAAATATATTAATCTTATCCAAAAACATCTTCCAAGACATACTGAGAATAATGTTTGACCAAATGTCTGAGAACCTTGTAGTTCAGCCAAATTGACATATAAAATTAATCATCACAATAGGTTTAATGAAAACACTAGGTTTAATGAAAAACACAAGTCTTAGAGATTATAAGAATATTGTTATTATTGTGATGCCTCTTAATAATAGTATCATTGCTTTTGCTCGTTCCAGTATATTCTCACATAATGTCATCTTAACTGACCTTCACAGCAGTTCTCATGAGGTTATCAGAGGAGAGATGTAACTGTAGCTGAGGTAACAGCAGGATGCTGAAATGCAGATGACACACATGAGGTCACAGGAAGTGAGCAGCAGAGTTACAATTTGGCCAGGTCCTGTAACTTCAGACCAAGATGTTTCTCTCTTGGCTGTGCCATCTGTGGCATTGAGAGAGTTCTGGAGTGTGTCTTGGGGGTCTTTCTTCTTGTAACAACTAATTACATTGGGGTGTTTCTTCTTGTGATATGGAATTACATTCCTCCTTGAAACCATTTTGTGATAGAAAGTTAAGCAAATACATATTGGCAGAACTTAAGGTTTTGTTTTCGGATGATTTTAATGATACCCTGAGGTTGAAAAAAGGGGGGGAAAGTTAGCAGCAAAAAGAGTAATGTCAAAAAGTAATTAGAGCAGGACAAATGGATTGTGCTGCCATGTTCAAGGCTGTTATTTCTGTAGGCAGTGAGGAGGAAGGGCACTAATGCAATGTGACGGATCTGGAGCAAAACCCAGGGCGCTGAGCAAACTGCGGATACTCAACCAACGGTGCCGCTCGTATCACAGGTTTGACAGAATAATCTTTGATATCTCAGTTTCATGTTTTTTGTAGACCCTAATTGTGTTAAGGGACCTGTTTTCTTGATTTCAGCTTTTGGGAAACAACCTCATGGATGGACCCAGGAAGGTAGTCATTGTATTGGAGGGTAACACTCATCCCAGCATTCTGTCCCTGCACATTCCCAAGCCAGGCAGGTACATGACGTCAGCAGGGATTTTGGAAACAGCAGTGCCTAAAATGAAGCTAATGGGAGTGACTGTATAGTACTTACACAGAAAAAAAAAAAAGAGAACAGTAAAGTAACAGTAAAGTAAGCCTTGTTAGTCTTTAGCTAACTGACCTGGAGAAAGTTGAAAAATGGTAACACTGTCATCTGTCTGAGGTCAGAACATTTTCTTTGCTTGCCAGCTGCCTTCTTTCACTGTGATTCTATTGTTGCTACTGTGTGCAAGGAAACTTCCACAGTCCTTAAGAAAATAGAACTTCCTCAATTTGCCTGGAAGGAAATCTTTGTAAGCAAAGAGTGGTTCAACTCTCACCCCTGTGAGTTACCATATCCTTGAAGTCTGTTGCTAATTGCTGTCATTAGTATGGATGGCATGGTAGTTAAGAGCCTGTGCCTTAATACTCAGACACTTACTATATATGTCTTAGGGATTCACATTGTAATTCTGCCCTGTATTAGCTGTTTGACCTTGGGCAACTTACTTGACCTCTCTGAGCCTCTGTTTATCTCTAAAATAGGAATAGTAAACTACCAGACTTACAAGATTGTGGAGAGATGATACACACAAAGCATTTAGTACTGGTGCCAGGCACAAAGTAATAGCCCAATAAGGATAGAAGACAAGGTATGGAGGGAAAGAAAGAAGTTAGTTTTATGTTGTCTACCCAGTAGGCATCAGTGGGGAGTTAAACATCCATTCTTTAGCTCTCTAAGCAATATAAATGATTTTCCGCTCAAGACACCATAGTACAGCTGCAATAGGTCTACAGGAGTTAAATCAAGCTTTCCTTATTTAATGCTTTGGGAATAGGGTGGAAGAATTAAGACAGAATATTATGATTTTAAATAATTGGACCAACAAGGTATTTTTGTCCTCTGGAAGTAATTACTTCTCCTTCCTAGCTCTTAGCTTGCCTGAATTTCCCTTCTTCCTCTCTCTCGCTTCCCCTTCGCCCCTCTGACCACTCAGAGGTCAGGACTTGACACCTTGCCATCACATCTGTACCTTTCTTCAACCCACTTCATTTTGACAGATCTTGTTCTCATAGGCCACACTGTGCAGAGCATGGGCTGATACAAGGAGTACAGAGAACCCTCCCATCCCCACGGAGACAGACCTGCTTGGCATACTGGGGAGAGAAACATTTCTGGACCTGTAGCAGTGTTCCCTGCCTGATGGCTCCATCCATAGTCCCTTTTTATGATTCTCTAATTTGATCACATTCGAGGCTTGTGAGGGGCCTCAACAGTTAGCTTGTGGAATTGTTTCCCAAGGTTCATTTATCTATGCATAGGCCCATTTTAAAATTGAACCCCTGGTACATCGTGCCCTGTGTTTGCAGAACCTACACCTCGATGAGAAATCCTCACACCAGAAGCTAGAGTTGAGTTGTGTTTCTTGCGTTTTTCTTAGATTTTCCAGTGCTTTTCTTGTTCTACCCAGATTTTCATTTAACAGTTTAAAAGCCTTGATCCTTTGAGCAGTGACCAACAGATAATACCTAGGAAACTTTGCCATTCTTCCCATGTGAATTTATTTTTCCCATCTGAAAAATAGAAGTAAGAGAGGTCGCTCATGTTGCCAACCTAGCCTATTGTGAAAGACGTGGGATTTTACACACAGAACCAGTCTTATCTGTTGTAATCACTAAACTTGGTGAGTGTCAAATAGAGAAGCTCTGAGGAAACACCATTTCTTGCTATTCTTGCACTAGGCTTTGATTGTTCCTTAGCTGCTTGCCTTGTGCTGGCAAGGCTGGTGGTGATGGCAGATACAGATGCCCTTTAATACTTTCTAGCAAAATGGCTGCCAAAAATTAGCCATTTTTCCTCCTCCAACCAAAAATTTGTATATGATTTGTATATTTCTCCAGTTGTTTGTATAAAATGAAATGGAAAGTGCATTTGGAATACATTGAAATTAAGCTTTTAAAGATTTACAGTTCCTCCTCACAGAAATAAGATGCATTTATTGAATCCTCAATATGTGGTGCCCATCTTATGAGTGATTAAAAAGGACATTGCGGGCCAGGGATTTAGCTCAGTGGCATAAGCGCCTGCCTTGCAAGCGTGAAGTCATGAGTTCGATCCCTGGTACAAAAAAAAAAAAAAAGGACATTTCTTCTTGCTTCTATGAGTTTATATGTATCTATAATAATCCCACTTATAGACAGACTGTATAATGGGGGCAAAAGCATCTTTAAAATCAGATTTAGTAAGTGCACATTTATTTAGAAAGTAAAAAGCAGTGGAAGAAAAAGCCGCATCCGTCAGTATACAGTGATTGCTAGGTAATTACTTATGGACTCATTGATTCAGTAGTTGATTATTTTAAGTAGTGTTACTATGAACATTCAAATGAAAGTTTTTGAATATTTTTTAATTTTCCTGGGTATGTTTTAATTATAAAAGTACTACATCTGGGGCTGGGGATTTAGCTCCATGGCATAAGCACCTGCCTTGCAAGCATGCAGTTGTGAGTTCGATCCCTGATACCGATTTAAAATAAAATAAAATAAAAGTACTCCATCCTTGTTCTGAAAAAGTAAATCAAAGTTGCCTCTATAATTCAAAAATCAAAGTTGCCTCAAAAATCAAAGTTGCCTCTCTTCTCAGAAGTAATGATGTTAGTAGTAATAAGTATCACTTGAGCTAGTGCATTTGCTATAAGGCAGGTACTGTGCTGCTATATACACATACACATACATTTTAAAAATTAATTTATTCCTTCTGTATGTGAAATAACTAATTTTCATCATAATCCTTTGACACGCCTTTTCCTGTTTTACAGATGAGGAAACTAAAATTTGAGGATGATGCTGTAAAGTCATACTTCTAATAAGTAGCAGAACCAGAATTAGAACCTGAGCAGTCTGGTATTTATTCTTTCTGACTTTCCAAAATATGCAGTTTCAAAAAATTCTTTTTCTAATGCTCTGGGAATTGAATTCAGAGTTTATGTGTGCTAGGTAAGCTTTCTAACACTGAGCTACATCTTCAGCCCACAGTTTTTTCAACAAATATATTGAATATATTATATATTTATTTTGTAGCTTGTTTTATTTTCTTGTCATAGGTTGTTGTATGATAGGATTTGTAGATTTATTTCATTATGTTTAATGGCTGTATCAGTGAATATGCCCTCTGTCTAGTTTTTTTTTTTTTTTTCATTTTTGTGTCAGTGGACATCAGATTGTCATTATTTTGTTATGATCAGGGCTGCAGTGAATATCTTCATACAATATTTTGCATACTTATGGCATTGTTTTTGTCACAAAATCTTAGAAGTAGAATTTACAGATGAAAAGGCTTATTCATTTGAATTCTGGTGGTGATAAATTCGTTTCCCTACACATGCTTCTAAATAGCTGTCACTATTTTCCTGTCCCCTCACTTCTGCAGTCAGGATGTAAGACAGGCAACTTTTTCACTCTCGCCACTGCTGTTATTTCTGAAATGTGGACTGTGATAGGAGTCATTTAAATGTTCCAGAGATGTTAGCCTATCAGGGAGAGACAGTGATGAACTGACAGTAGTTTCCAGCTTCTGGTGAGAGGTAGAGATGTATTATTTCTCCCAGCTGTCAAGCAAAAATAGTAGAGTAGCACAGACTTCAGATCAGATTAATTTAAGACAGCTCACTTGTTGATGACCTAACATGAACACCGTTTAGGACATTTCAGCCAGAGCTGTTTCCACTTTTTTAGACCTATAATCTAACTGCTGAGAATTTACAGTTTTCACCTCATTTTTCCCTGTAGTGGTCTAATCCTGCCCCAAACTCTGTTGATGAAGTATAGCTGAGAAGAGAGAACAAGACCTTGGCTATCTGTCATGGATAAGTTTACTTGTCCTTTCCATTCTTTCTTTCAGCAGAAACTTTGAAAGTGAGGCCAGCCACCTAATGTGTTCTTTCATTGTCTTCAAGAGTAGGGCTCTAGTTATTTCTGTTGCTGGTATAGCAGTGTATATTTCTGGTTAAGGGGAGGTAAAGTCTCTATTGTGGTGGTAAAGGAATTGTAGGCATAAGTATTACATATTACTAATTGTACATAATTCTTGTTATCTGGCAGAAGCTAGGCTGTGCTCTAGATCCCAAATATTGGGACCTGACTTGTGCATGCCTTGTAGATTTTGTCCTTGGTCTCTGATCCTTCTTTCTCATTCCCATGTGTGATGCCTGCATCCTGAAGCCCTGTTAGTCTGGGGAATGCTGCCCTCTACTGGTGGGTTGAAGGACACTCAGCAATTTGCAGAGATTTGATCACTGTGGGAACTGACAAATCTATATGGACCTAGAATTATAAAAATTTTCTATAGTGTCCAACTTCATGATCCAGTAAAGACCTTTGCCTATGAAATAATTTGTTATCATTAGAAAATATCCAAGTACATATACTTTCATTGTGGCATGATCTGTAATGGCGAAAGAATAATTTCTAGGAGTCCAGCACTAGCTAATTATATTTTCATTATGGGGAATGACTTATAACTGATAAAATTGACTGTCTAAAGGACAACTAGGGAGGGTAAAAATATTACAAAGCAACAACGAGGAAGACTAGGTAGGTGAAGGCTAACCTCTGATCTTCAAAATAAGTTATCAAAACTGGGATGTATCCTTTATATTAGTATTGTTAGTAAACAGTATGGACAGAAAGATTATCTGAATGACCGAGTGGCATAGCTAAAATATAGGATGACTCTTGTAAGTGACTGGGCACAGTGTAAAATTGTGGTTTCTGATCTCATTGACTCTATAAGTGACTATTCCTCTATCATTGACTATGTTTTTTCTGGTTTTATGAAATTGCTACACATGTCCCAGTGGTCATGTTTATACATTTATCTTTGTGATCATCTGTGAGCAGTTCTGTGAGATAGAGAATACAAGTAAAATTTTTTGGCCAAAGGGTACATGCAATTTAAATTTTAGAACTTATAGAAACCATAAGTAGTTTTTCTAGCTGGACATCAGTTACCATCATTATATGGGCGTAACCTTTTCCTTAAACTTTCTTCAACACTGAAATATGCTGAATATTTTTATTTTTTGTCAACTGATAAATTGTTTACAATGTTTTTTTATTTGCTTTTATTTGTAATCTTTTTTTAAAATTTTTTATTTTAAAAGGGTGTAAAATTAAACACAACAAAACAGAACAGAATGGGCCATAAGAAAGCATAAATTTCAAAGCTAGACAACCCAGGATCTTCACTATCTGTCATGTTGTCTCCCATTCTCCTCCAAATGGTTGTCCATATCTTTGCATATGGGGAGCTCATACTAAATAACATAGCCAATCTTTTCACAAGATGTGTAGTTCACTGGCTCCCACTTGCTAGGCAGGGGGGAGGAGGAGGGGGGACACGGGATGGGTGACAGGACGACATGAGATGTCTGATTCTCAGCCCACATGCAGGCAGGATCGCATTCGCCCCCCAGAGATGGGAAGAGTTCCTTGTTCTCCCGGCATCCCAAGTCAACTGCATGGTGCAGGTCCCTATGTGCCAGGGTCTCTCTCCTTCAGGCCGCTGAAAGTCTGCCACACCCTCAGCCACCCCCCAGAGAGGGGAGGAGTTCCTTGTTCTCCTGGCACAACCGCACAGTGCAGGTCCTGATGCGCCAGGGTCTCTCTCCTTTGGGTTGCTGAAAGTCA
>PVJX010039442.1:0-15757 GCA_004027295.1 Dolichotis patagonum
ATGGCATGAGGGGATGGATGCTAGCTATGAATTTTAGGAAGTGACAGCTCACAAAGTCACAGCATTCAGTGTTTCAGAACAATTTACATTGGCCGTAAGTTCCATGTTATTAAAAAGAGATGCAAGATTTATAAATATATTCACTGTTTTTTTAAAGTATTTATAGGTGTAAATTTTTAGGTGTAAATTTTTCACTGTCTGTAATAAATTCAGCATGGATAATTTCCTCTCTTTGGTAGCATTATTTCCAGGAAACTAGTTAGGTGAATAAGGAGCTGGCAAAAGAGGACTACATTTATTTCCAACTGGTAAATAACTCGGGGTCAGCAAAGACACAGTTTAAAGACACAGTTAAAAAGAAGCATTCCCAAGCATCTCAGTGTCAAGGGATCTGTCTTCCCCTCCTGTCTAGTTTTAATGTTGAAAAGTCATCTTTGGAGCTGTGGGGATGACACTGTCATGGTGGAGACGTGACATTCTGCCCGTGTTAAACCTCACAGGCTGTTCAACACCGGGAGACCCTCACGCAGACTCTGCACTTTGGTTAATGCCAATGCTGGTCTATCAGTTGTGACAGATGTGTGACACTAAGGCACCATGTCACTAACAGGGATTTGTGGGGTTAAGGCACAGGATGGGGAGATGCGATGTAGGGGACCCTTTGTGTTTCCTGCTCAATGCTTCTGTAAGCCCGAGAGTCACCTAAAGATAAATCTCATTAATAAAAATATCTTCGGGTAGCTAAGGAAGAGGAAGTATCAAAATCGCTGCCCCCACAAAAACATCGTTGCTATTTCCTTTCCTTCGGATTTCTTAGTCTAGAGTGTCAACACCAAGGGTGAACTTTCTATCAGGAAAGTCCCCGAGCAGCCTCTGCCGGCCTTGTCCGTGTGTGTCCAGGTGCCGTCACCTCCGTCTGCCCGCAGCAAACTGCTCTACCCCGGGCGGATTCCGGGCTCTGCTCAGGCTGCTTCCTCCTCACTCCTCTCCTCTTACTATTTTTCCAGGTCCCTCCTGGGTATTCCTGCGTCCTTACTTTATCTTACCATGAAGATGAGTTTATCAAATTATGAAAACATTACGGTGGCATTTGGAATCAAATTAATTACATCAAATTTATAGATTGATTTAGACAAAGTGAAATCTTTAGATGTCTGAGTTTTACGCCATAAGACTAAGATACACATTTCTATTTACTGAAGTCTTTTTCAAATGGCCTTTAAGAGAGTTAGGAATTTTAGTATATGTGTTCTGCATATTTCCTTTTACATTTGTTTCTTTTGTTATTTCTATTAGTGAGGTCCTTTGTCTTTATAGTTTATAATATAAATTTATGAACCGATGCGAGGTTTGGAGTTTTCTGCTGAGTTTTCATATTGCTGCTGCCGAGTTTTCAGCTGATACTTTAATATTCCATGTGGACAACCACAACTTTTGCAAATAGTATTAAGTTTCTCTGTTTTTTCTATTTTTCAAATGTCATTTTTTCCCCTTGATTGTCTTCAGTGATCACATTCTAACCATAACAGGAAGGCGACCCACACCCTCCTCTTGCTCCTCACTCTCGACAGCCTGCTAAGGAATCACTTCAGTGCCTCACCACTAAGGACAATGCTGATTTCTGGTTTGGTGGAAGGGGCATCTGTATTTATAAGCCTCAGATTGCGTCTATTGGCGCTGAGGAAGTAGCTCAGACATAAGGCCCCTGCCTAGCGTATGAGAAATTCTGGGTTTGAGTCCCAGCACTGAAAAAAAAAAAAAGATGGTATCTATTCTTTTTTTCTTAAGGGTTTATGACACAAATGTATATTGAACTTTCTCAAATATATTGACATTCTTTGCTAACATAACACCATGAATTACGTTAACAAATTACTGGTATTAAACCATCTTGACACTCTCAGAATGACTCCACTTGATCATAGTTTACCACTCTTTAATTATGGCACTGTGTTATTTAGAATGTTTATATTAACATTCATAAATGTGATTTATTTTTGTGCTAACTGCATTTGATCTTAGAATTTGGTGTTGGAAATTTCTATCGTTACAGTTTCTAGACAGCATTTCTCCCCAACCACAAGACTTCAGTCAAATAAAAGACTCCTTAAAAATCCATGGAATCAGGTATACTTCTTTTATGGTCAGAATGGGGTATTAATTATGCATAATTTGTGTATTAATCTACACATCTTTATAATTTGCTAGTGTTTGCTTTTGCCAGTCTTTCCCACACTTTTAGCTAATACATTTCTTGCACTTTCTTTTGGAGAGAATAGTAGCAAACACAATTTAGATGTGAAACGTCCAATCCTTGCTTAACGGGGGTCATTGGCCCAGAAGAAAGCCAGAAGGTGTAAGGAGTGTCTGGAGACAGAACTACTTGATTTGTCCTGCCTGTTTTACACCGGAACTGTGAGCAGAGCTTAACACACCACCGCCATCGAAGACCTTTGCAAAGCACACGTCTCTGTGTGCGTGAGCTGGGGTGCAAGCGTGCACGGGGCGGGGACAGGGTTGCTCATCTCCTGCTGCCAGCAACAGTGGCGACTTGAAGGTGCATGGAGGACAAGATACGCGTGCTCTCCGCACCCTCAGCTGAGGCTGTTTCTAAGAACAAATGTGATCTACCCGCTGGGCTAGACCTTCGGTGAGTAATTTTCCATTAAACAAAGCAGCCTTGTGATTTTCTGTTTGGGTGGTGGCACGCTGCCCTCCACAGTGGCGCTGAGGAATGGGGTCAGAGCTAGGTTTCTCTCTGGGCTCTGACCTCGGTAGAAATCACAGTGCAATACAAACAGTGACAAACTTCTCCATAAATATGTCATTGTGCCACTGGAAAGCTTGTGCAACAGGAAAAGAACCGTAGCCTCGCTGCAAGTGTAGGTGTGACTTTCTTCCTGCAGCAGCATCAGAAGCATTAGGCGTGACCGTGTGGCATTCTTGGGAGCCCCTGGGAAGGTAGAGAAATGTTTACTCTCCTGTCCCTTCACAGCTGAAGATTAAAAATTGCCCAGAGTTCACATATTTAATGTTCTTCCTTCTCCCTCTCCAGCGCACCTCAGTGTGGTCCGCCTTGCTGATGACGTGTCACACACCACACCGCTCCTTGCTCCCAGGTTACTGTGTGTGGGAAAAGGGGGATGGTCAGGTCTCATCACCTTTGGGTCCTTCACAGCCTGGAAACCTGTCAGTGTCCTTACGTTTGGACAAAGCTTCCTGCCGTTATGCTCCAGATCACAACAAAAGGTTTGATTCTGATCACAACTCGCTTTAGACATATCTAACAGTGCCTCATTGCTTCAGTGATTGCCGGATGGCGGGGTCCGTGGAGAATGCATGCAAGGGAAGTCAAGGTGACAGTTACTCTCTACAGTGTTTCCTATCGCAGTGACACCAAGTTCTATCCTTTTGAAATGAATCTAGGTTTAAAATAAGCACATTTGCAAGTCAATAGGTTGGTCAACTCAGAGTTTTCTAGACCATTCTTTTCTTGCTGGTTCTACTTTCTCAGCACCCTGTCAGATCAAACTGCTCTTGAGAGGGAGAAGCTGGGTGAGGAGGATTCGCACAGTCCGCAGAGCAGTGGCTTCCTTTTTTAAAATTTTTGTTTGTTTGGTTTTTTTGAAACAGTGTCTTGCTGCGCAGGTCGGCTGGCCTTGAGTTCACCCTGTAGTCCAGACTGGTCTCGAACTCACAACAATCCTGCCTCAGCCTCCCGAGTGCTGGGGTGGCTTCCTATCTAAAGCACTTCAAGTATCTTATTGGGGCAAACTGCAGGGGCCTTGAGGGGCTGCACAGGGACAGAGAGCAAGTGTGCTGCCTGAGTCTGTCTGGGCTACTGGGAGGCAGCAGAGAGCAGAGGGCTTAAACAAAAGAGCTCCTTAGAGCTCTGGAGTCTGGGGAGTCTAGGGAGTCAAGTCCAAGACCGAGGTTTCAGCAGAGTTAGCTCGAGTGAGGGCTCTCAGGTTTTGGACTGTGGGTTCCTCTTTACACAGCAGGGAGAACAAGGCTTTCTTTCTTACTATCTCTTCTCTTCCTTCTAATGGAAGGACATTAATCCCTCCTGACAGCCCCACCTTCATGACCTCATCCAGGTCATTTTATTCCCCAAAGGACCTACTTTTAAACATCACATTAGGAATTCAGGTGTCAACATATGAATTTGAGAGGGGCCCATTCAGGTCAAGTTGGGCAGTGGTGAAGCATTTTTTACACTCGGCAGAGACAGCGTGCCCTCCAGTGAGCCCGGGAACCTTGACAGGTGAGGTGACCGTGAAAATCTCCACGCCCCCCCATTCCATATCCAGGGCTATCTCATCTCCAGGATGGCCTGTCTCTGCTCCGGTGTCTCCGGACTCTCACTATAGGTACCTTCCTGATTCTACTTGCCAGCTTCCTTTGTAAAACAATGGATCCTGCAGTACGAACCAGTCCCGGAGATGCCAACAGGCAAAGGAAGAGAAGCTACTGGAGCTCACTCATTCAGATGGGTTTGCCAACCACATTCGTGCAGGGTATAGCAATAGGTCAGGGGGAAAAGTCTGAGAGCTCCTCCCACAGACGTCTCAAAACCACACACTTGAGTTTGCATATACGCCAAGGCCACAGCCTTCCTTATCCCGTCTTTGAGTCCACCTTCATCTGCACCATCAACCCCATGGGGTCTTCTGCACCACCCTGTGTGTTCCTAGCGCAGATTTCTCCTCACCTAGCACATGGGTGTCTATTGTCCTTGCATTTCCACAGCCTTATAAAATGGGACGGGACGAGGGGGCCTTGTGTTTATGACATCTTTCCATGTTTTCCATCCTTGGCAGTAGATTGATAATCTTCCAGTGATCCAAATTGTGCCAAGAAACAAACATTTGCTTTCTGCAATTTAAAGTTAGAATGAAAATGAACTAAACGTTATCTCCACTGTCCTGTTGTTTTCTGCTATTTGTTATCCAGTTCTCTATTATTTCAAAAGATCTCTATTCATTCCTAGAACACTATTCAAAAGTGACCATACTAATACAGTTAATGGTTAGTTCTTCAGTCAATAATTTGATTGCTAATAGTTTCCACCTGCCTGAACCCTTGGACTGCTAACCAGGAGGAAATTCCCTTTACAAAAAAGAACTTAGTTCTCTAACATGTGAGAAGCTTAGAATCAATACTCTGCCTTCATGAAAAGTAAGAAGCTGACCAGACTGAAAAACCAACAGCTTTTTAGGCCTGATCAAAAAATGGGGTCACGAGTCAAATTGATGTCCCCCATAATTGGGGAGACAGGCCAATGGATATGGAGGATCACAACTGACCACAGCAGGAATCCACAGGCATAAACCATCTTGGGAACTAGTACTTGGGTAGGAAAACTGAACTGTATTGACAGATTTCTGTAGGCTTAAGGTAGGAAAGTTGGAGAGTCAAAAACTGCAGGGGAACCTTTTGCAGGTATAGGTGTGCCCCCGCTATGCGAGTCCTATCTCTAGAACTTCTATTAGATCCTCGCAAAGAACACCACCCACATACATCATGTCTGCCTTCCAGAAAAATTGCAAAGCATACTGCAAGGAAAAAGCACACACACTCTGAAGAGACTGAACAGTATCAAAACCAGGGTAGCTAGATCGGGAGATTTGGAATTATCAGATTTATGCCTTAGTTCATTTTCTGCTGCTATAACACAATACTGCAGTGCGGATAAATTTTAAATTACACAGTTTTATTTGGTTCATGATTCTAGAGGTAAGGAAGTACATATATCCCCAATTTAACAAACAAGTTCTAATCCTATGACTAGGTCATTAACAGAATTGGTGATTAATTGAGGAATTGCATACAGTATGTATATAATCACATTCAGGACAAAGAAATTGTCAAAGGAAGCTCCAACTTGATGACTTTGTTCTTATTTGCATAAGTCTTACACGCAGCACTCATGTACATATACATGTAATATGTAACTCTAATATGTATAACACTACAGTTTTGTACTATATAGTATTATCAACAAGAATTACTGCCTAACCAAGGGGCACTGTACAAAAACAGACATTGAAGCACTATAAATGAGACACACAGAAGTTTAGAAAACAAGACAGGCATCAAGTCTGAGTGCCAGGCACACATCCAAACAGTTGTGAAACAGGGAGGTTGCCCTTAAATGAGGAACAGCTGTACAACACTGAGGGCCCACATCTTGGTACATCTGTGAGTGGAGGCCCACAAGGCGAGAGAACAAGCGAGAGAGAAAGAGAGGAAACAGGGTCACCTGCTCCTCTGTCTCCATAAACCCACTCAGAGTTAAGCCAGCCTCACCCCAAGCACAAGGGCGGTGTGCACACGGTCACGCCCCTCCCTAAGGCCCCACCTCTTACTAATGACCTACTGGCAATTAAACTCCACAAGCAGATTAGAGGGACATTCAAACTATGGCAATTGAGATTGTTTTTAAAGTTATAACCAATATGCTAAGGGCGCTACGGTGGATCATGCAATCAAAGTGACAAAGTCCTAAACAAAACCAAAAGGAAATGTTAGAGATCAAAAACTCTGTAACAGAGATGGAGAATGCCTTTGATGGCCCCGCAGTCCTTAACAGATTGGATGAGACTGTGGAGTGAATCTCTGAGCCTGAAGACGAATTTACAGAAGTATCAAAACTGGGAAGCAAAGAACAGAGTGAAGGAAACAGAACAGAATATTCAAGAACTGTTGGACAAATCCAAAAGGTGAAATGTATGTGCAGTGAGAATACTAGAAAGGAAAGGAGGAAAGAGGGGAAAAGAATGAAAGGGATAGTTAAAACAAGAGTAAACGAGGATTTCCCCAGATTAATACTGGACATCAAAGCACAGATGCAGGAAGCTCAAGAACCCCAGACGGGATAAATACTCAAATCCAAGCATATTACACACAAAATTTAGAAAATCCAGGGCTGCTGTGGTTTAGCTCTGACTGTCCCCCAGAGGCCTGTGTGTTCGGTGCTGGGTCCGCAGCTGATGGCACCGCTGGGAAAAGGAGGAAGCTTTCAGAGACGGGTCTGGAGGGCGTCTTAGGTGTTTGGGAGCCCACCCTGGGAGGCTCCTTTTCTGGTCTCTGTTGCTTTCGGGATGTGTTCTGAGTGGCTTGGCCCCTCAGTGTCCTTCGGCCATGATTTGCTGCTGCACGGTTGGCCAACTGATCAAGGACTCAAGACTCTGGGTCCAAACCAACCTGCTCTTCTCATACGCTGTTATCTCAGGTATCTGTTGTGATAACAGGAGGCTCAGGAACACAAAGACAAATTCTTTGAAGGCAGCTAGAGGGGGAAAAGTGTTTTACTTATAAGGGAACAGAGATAAGAATTCTATCTGACTTTTTCTTAGAAACTATGAGAGCAAGGTGAGATTGAAGTAAAATATCTGAAATGTTAAGGGAGAAAAAAACTCACTAATCTCAAATTCTGTACCTTGTAGCTATTTTTCAAAAGTTAAGGAGATATAACAATGAAATTTGCTACCAGTAGTCCTGCCTTGCTAGAAATGTTAAAGGTTTTTCTTTCAACAGAAGGAAAATTATATAGGTCAGAAACTTGGATCTACATAAAGAACTGAAGAGCATTAGAGAAACAGTAAAAGACCAAAACATAGTTTCCTTATTTTTAATTCGTCTAAAAGACAGTAGTCTGATAATAGTGACAATGTATTCTAATATATATTATATGTCTATGCATAAAAGAAATGAATGACAGCAATCCTACAGGAACAAGAGGGGAAAATTAAAAATCTTTTATATATTATAATAATATATAGTCACTTACTACAAGGTAATTGCACTCTCTGTTATTTGGAAGTGGGGTTAGTTGTAAGGTAATCACTGCAAATTGTAACAAAAAGAAATATACTAAGAAAGGAGGGAAATCAAGTTATTTAAAACACTCAAACCCAAAAAAAGAAAAAGTGTAAAAGACAAAAATAAGAGGAATGAACAAGGGCAACAGATAGAAAACAATGATGAAAATAATAAATGTTAACCTAACTACATCAATAATCCATTTAAACATTGACTGTGTAAATACAGAAATTAAAAGGCAGATATTTCCAGGGTAGATTAAAAAAAACAAAAGCTATGCATTGTCTACAAAAAGACCCACTTTAAGTATAAAGACACAGGCTGAGTAAAAGTAGAAGATATGGAAGATCAAAGGAAAGCAAGAAAAGCTGTATTAATTTCAGACAGAGCTGACTTTAGAGCAAAGAACATTTTCAGGGATAAAGAAGAGAACTATGTAATGATAAAGGGGCCAATTCTCCAAGAAGACAAATAATTCTCAATGCATATGTACCCAACAACAGGGCATCAGGTTCTGTGAGACAAAAAAACTGATAGAACTGCAAGGAGAAATAGATGAATCCACTATTATCATCAGAAACTTTAATGCCTTTCTATCAGAAATAGATTCTGTAGACAGGAAATCAGTAAACACATGGGCGAATTCAATAGCACCATCAATCAAGTGGATGTAATTAACATCTACAGATTACTTTATTCAATAACTGCAGATTTCACATTCTTCTCAGGCTCACATGAAGAAGCCACCAAAATAGACCAGATTCTGGGCCATAAAACATACCTTAACCAATTTAAAAGAATAGAAATTATGCAGTGTTTACTCTCAGAGCACCAGAATGGAATTAAACTAGAAATCTGCAGTGGAAAGATGTCTCAAATCCGACAAAATACTTGAAGATGAAACAACAGGCTTCTCAGTTGCATATGGTCCAAAAAAGAAGTCTCAAGAGTCATTTTAAAAAATGTATTGAAGTGAATAAAAATGAAAATGCAACTTGTCAAAGTACACGGCATGTAGTGAAGATATGGCTTAGGGTAGTAACCCTTCTGCACATACAAAAAAGAAGAAATATCTTAAACCAGTAATCTAAGCTTCCATCTTAGGAAACCAGGAAAAGAAGAGCAAATCAAATCCCAAGTAGACAGAAGAAAAATAGTAGAGGTTAAAGCAAAAATCAATCAAATTAAAGATAGAAAACAAACAGAGAAAAATCAATGAAGCCAAATGCTGGTTCTTGGAAAGGGTCAATAAAATCAATCAGCCTCCAGCTAAGCCAACTAGTAAAATAGAGAGAGGGCACAATTGTCAGTGTCAGCAATGAAATATAGGACACCACAACAGCTCCGACACTGAAAGGATAATAATTGAATATGGTGACCAGATCTATACCCACAAATCTGATAACCTAGATAAAATGGACCAATTCCTTGCATGGTGTGGTCTACCCCGAATCATACATAAAGAAATAGAAAATGTTATATTGCTATTAAAGAAATTGAGCCAATAACTTTCCAAACAGGAACCCACTAGATGTGTTCACTGGAGAATTGTACTCAACATTCAAAGAAAAATTTTCCCAATTCTCTCCAATGTTGTCTTGAAGATAAAAGCAAATCTGAATGAATTGAGATAAAGTCTGAGGACTAATAAATAACTTGAGCAAGGATAACGTGCAAAAACCAATCGCTTGCTTCCATGCCAGCAATAAACAAGTGCTGAAAACAAGCACACATTACCCTTTGTGTCAGGACCTCCCAAAATGGAAAGGTGTAAATCTGACATAATGTACATGAGGCCTACTGCAGGAAAACTGCAAAGCTCTCTTGAGTGATATCAAAATACTAAAAGTGAGGACTTTATCCCATGCCATAGACAGGAAGGAAGTCTCAATGTTGCCAAGGTGTCAGTTCTTCCTCAGTAAACTAAATTCAGCACCATCCCAGCAAGTTATTTTGTGGTGATCAACACTGATCTTAGAGTTTGCAGGGAGATACAAATAATCCAAAAAAGATACCTCAATATCGAAGGGTAAGAAGAATGCCGGAGAAGACACCACTCAACTTCAGGACGTACGTAGATCTCACTGAAATAGCTGTACAGTTGGCAAATAAGCAGGTGAAAACTGTTCAGTATCATCTGTCATTATCGACTGCAAATTGAAACAAGAGCCCAATACATGTCCACCGGAAAGGCCAAACACAAAACACTGACAACACCAAATGGTGAGGAGGGTGCGGACTAACAGGAGCTCAGGTCATTGCTGCGGGAATGTGCGATGGAACAGTCACACTGGACAGGAGTCCAGAAATTTCTCACAGAAATAAGCATATTCTTACTTTATGGTTCAGCAATTGCATTCCTCCGATTTCCCCAGATGAATCTGAAACAGCCAGAGATCTGTTCACAGATCTTTACAGTAGCTTCGTTAATAATTGCCAAGGTTGGAGGTAGACAAGGCGTCCCTCAGTGGGACAATGGGTAAGTCAACTGTGGTGCATCCAAGCAATGAAATATCATTCAGCATCAATGGGAAAGGAACTATCGATCCAAGAAACAAGGAGGAATCTTAGATGTCAGCTGCCGAAGGAAAGAAGCCAATCTGAAGAGGCTTACTGGGATTTCAACTAGATGATGTTCTGGAAAGAACAAAACTACAGAGACTGTGAGAGGGTTAGTGTGCTCCCTTCTTAGAAGGAAGGAAGAGGTCAGTGCACGGAACTCTGGGAAACTCTCCGTCATGCCATCATGGTGGATTTACATCGTTGTGTAATTGTTCAGACTCGGAATGTACGGTATCAATAATGAGCCCCATGGTAAACCATGGGTTTTGTGGGACGATGGCGTGTCTATGCAGACCAGTAGTTGTGGAAAACACACGCTTCAGTGTGGGATGTTACGAACTGAGCAAGCTGTTCCTGTATGGCACAGGAAGCAAATTGCCCCAAGCCGAGTGCCTCAAAACAAGGCCCAGGTCTCTCATCTTACAGCTCCGGCACCTTCCACGCTCTCCTTGGGCTATGGTGACGGTGTGGGCAGCACTGCCTTCCCGCTGTTGGCTCCAGGGGACAGTGTGCCTCCCTGTTGCTTCCCGCTTCTCTGGTCCAGTCCCCTGTGCTTTCTGGCCTGTGCCCCACCCCTCCCGTGCAAAGCTCTACCCTCTGCTTCCATCACTGCTTGGCCTTCTGGCTGCCCCTGCCCTTTCCCTGTCTCTTATGAGTTCCCTCGTGATGACAGAGTCTGCTAGGGCAATCCAGGGTCGTCTCCCACTCAAGATGCTTGATGACGCTTGATAAAGCCCGGCTACCACGGAAGGTAACTGTTAGGGGCTGAACCGTGTTTCCCCCACAACTCTCACGTTGAAATACCAGTCCCTAGTTTCCCAGACTGTGACTAGATTTGGAAGGAGGTCTTTAGGAGGTATTAAATATATAAACACGGTCATGTGGCTGGGCCCTAACATGGCTGGGCTCCCTGTAAGAGGAGGCTGTTACCTATGCACCCATCCGGCCATGAGGGCGTGGCCCTCTGTGGCCTGGGGGTGGGATCGTTCATGCTCTGTTCATGTCCGTCACAGTAGCTACAATCAAACCACCCAGACAGCTGCTGTCAGAACGGGGCAGCCCGCATGGGCATTTTGCATGGATTATATTGTTTAATTCTTTAAATAACCTTAATGTCCATTACCAATGAGGACGGCGTAGGGGAAAAACAGATCTAAACCCTAGTAGGAGACAGAAGCTGGGCTTACATCTCAGCTCTCGGAAGTCTCCTCCTCCCCAAGAAAGAAACCTTGACTAAGCGGAGGTCTCTAAACAGACAAGCGGAGGGGTGTGGCCACCTGTGGCCTCAACAGGCCTCTTTGGCTGCCAGGTGCTACCACCATGTGCTTCCTACAAAACAGCTGTGAGCCCACCTTTTAGGCCCCCTCCTCCCTCCACCAATCTGCTCACCTACACACATTAGCGGTTCAACAAACCAACCCAGTGACCGTGGTCCTCAGAGACTACTATGGGGACCCGGTATAGGAGGAGACCGACCCTGTTAAATGCACTCTCTATTGTGTGTCTGCTTTCCTCTCTAAAGTGAAGGTCTAGGGTTTTCAGCTTGTGACACTAGACAGGAGTGGGGGCATTTCCAAGGTTTGCTTTGCCTGGGACCCTGGCATTCTTTCTCTTGATATCCAAATAGACACTCCCTTGGCGCGGGCTCGACAGAAAATTGGCATTCCCAAAAGCCACATAAAATCTCCCTCAGAAAGGAAAACAAACTAAATGAACAGGTAAGAAATCTGAGCCTTATTTTGCTCGGAACCAGGGTGCAGCGGAAGAAATGGCCTAGTGGGGGAGGAGGGGAAGAAAAGCAAAGCTGGTTTTCCGGGCTGGTTCTCAGCTTGCTGGGCAGCGTGCTGGGCTGAGGGCACTAGATGGCAGGGTTTGCTGAGCACAGCTCGGGGGCCCTCTGTGTGGGGTGCAGAGAGCAAGGAAGGGTATGTTTGCCAGCTTTCGGTAACTAGGTCACGGTTATATTGGAAAAGGTGTGTCATCCTGTGGAAGGCTGTTGCTATTTCTTCCTCAGCAGAGCTCTGCAGGCCTGCTACCTGCCTGCCTTGGTTTTCTCCTCTCCTCTTTTTGCTTCCTCACTCCATTTCCCCCTCCTTATTTGACCTCCCTGGGGGTCCTGGGGCAATCATCCAGTGTGACATTACTTGTGCCTCAGAGGATAAAAGAGGACATCGTTTCACACTGCAAATCATGCCTTGGATCAGGACTGTTCCACTCTAACCCTTTATGAGGTAACTTCTATGCTGACATAACTCAGCTTTTCCAGAAAGCGCGTTGTGAAAGGAAGCATTAAGTGAAAAAATCCACCAAGAATTCATGAAATGTATTTGTTTCTTGTGCTTTTTAAACAATATCGTGTGGAAATCTTCCTTTAACAAAGAACCCAAGTGATCACACTCAGATGATAGCACACTCACCGGTTAATTTCAAGCCTACAACAGACTCAAGTCTTTAATTAGGATAATGCCATGTTGCGGGGCATAGATGCAGTGTACACGCATAGATGTGAATTAGCAGACTTCCTGTGAGCAGTCAGCACTCTACGCTGCGCACCACTGGATTCTTTGTTCCTCCTTTCAGATGCCTTTAGGACTTAGCCTACAATAGGGAAGGGGCTGTGATTCCATTTTTCAATTACAGCTTACAAGTGGAGGCGGGGTCTGGACAGTTCTGGGGGGACTGGGCACATTGATTCCCTAAGCCCCACGGTCAGCAAAGCCTCAGAGTTCTTGAGAACTGAGCTGTGGTCCTTTCTTCTCCTGGGATGCCTTCCCCTGGGCCTTACTGAAACAGACACAGCTCCTTCCCACAGTGTACCTCAGACTGCGTGGTCAGCTCTGTGCTGTCCTCCTGCATGCCATCTTCCTTCTCTTGGTCTCTCTGCCCTTCACACAGTCACACCAGACTCAGTCCAGATGACCCTATCTGGTACTGAGTTGTGCAGTGTTGTCACAGGCAACTGACTTAGATAAAATATTCTAGGCAGTCAGACAGGGCTGGGTCCTCAAGGGAGCCAGTGAGGAAGCCCAAATACCTGGCAACCCTGGAGGAGACGGATACCTTTGGCTGTAGGCCAGAGCTCAAGGCAAAAGATCAAGCAAATACACCCACATGCTCAGGACTGATATTCTAAATAGGTCTCCATCACCCTGCGGAAACCAGGCGTTGCCATCCCAACCCCCTACAGGAAGAGTCACTGCTCTTTAAGCCCGCCTCCTTGCTGCGTGACTTGCTTCCCCATTTGTCCCTGAGCTAATCAATTTTACCAGTGCAACTAATCTCATTGGTTGACCATAGTTCTTTCCCACCGCGTGGCCACCTTGCGAGTTCCCATGTTCTCCCCATTTTAGATACACCTCACTTTGTGATTTTACTCTATAAAAGTCCCTAGAAGAGACAGAGTCTTTGGCAACCCACTCGGGACCCCTTCTGTCTCTCTCCCAGACAGAAGCTTTCTCTCAATAAATATATTCTGCTCTTAACCTCCATTGTTCCTAAAATTCATTCTTCGATTTTAGGGAACACGAACTCTTACTGGGCATAGAGTTGGTTGGGAGTTTCGTTACCCTAGATCATTGTCGCCCCCAAGCTCATATCCGTGTGAAACTTCATAGTGTGGCATGCTTTTTGGGAAACAAGATCTTTGCAGATATAATTAGTTAAAATGAGGTCATACTGAGTCAGAGTGGGCTACATTCCAAAGACTGCTCTCCTTAGGAGAAAAGAAACCAGGGACTAAAAGACAAAGGAAGAAGGCCGTGAGGATGGACGCAGAGGTTGGAGTTGCAAGTTCACAGGCAGTGGACGGCAAGGGTGGCTGGAGCCACCAGGGTCCAGGACAGGGTCCTAGACAGGGACTTGCTATGACACTCTGAAGGAAGCAACCTGCCAGCTCCTTCACTTTGCACTTTTAGCCTGCTCTTTTTTTGGCCCCAGTTTGTGATACTTCATGATAGAAGCCTAAGGAAACGAATATGTTGGCTTCTCTCTCCCTAACCCAGGTCTGGTTGCATGAAATAGCTGTTTCATTCGTCCTGAGAAACCCTGGACAGGTAAGCTCCCACCCCCAAGAACACCCTCTTTCCTAGTCCTGTCTCCGGGGCTCTGGGACAGCCCATCTCTTGTCCCCTCAATTTCCTGAAGGCCCCGGTCCTCTGACAATTTTCTCCATCTCAGTCGCAAATCAGTCACAAAGTCTTCAGTATCCCTGACACCAAAAGATCCCCAAGTGCTCCCATCGCCTTCCCTTTGTCCTCAGGGTAGGCTCACACGAGTTATCCTCCTTTGTCTCCTGTTCCAGACCTCTTCCCTTTGACCTCTTTGCAAATCTGGCATGGCTGAGAGGCCCACACCACGCATAGCAGATGCTCCTTCACGTCCTTGGGGAATTCTGCATATGAGGGTGGTAGCAGTCTTTTCACAAGTATTTTTGATTCCCTGATTCCATGCTAACATCTGGACACAAATATGTTTTCACATTATTGAGCTAGGACTGCATAAAATTCTGTGTATACTGATTTTCTGACTAATTATAGGAAGTTAAATGGTGCTCCCCCTTAGAGAAAAGGCCAGCCAGAGTTTGTGAACATGACTTTATAGGGGACAAGGCCTTTGCAGTTACAGTGCACTAAGAATCTCAAGACGAGATCATTCTGGTCTCAGAAAAGACCCTAAACCCAAGGACAGGTGACTTTATAAGAGAAGAGGGAGTTAGAGGCACACAGGGAAGAAGCTGTGTGACCACAAAAGTGGGGATTGGAATGAGCCAAAGTGTCCCAGAGTCAAGGGACACCTAAAGCCACCAGCAGCTGGAACAGCATGGAAGATTCTTTCTCAGAGTCTCCAGAGAGAGAGAGTGGCATTGTCACATCTTGACGGGTTCTGGTCTTCTCAGGTGAGCAGAATAGATTCTTACTGGCTTAAGTGACTCAGCTGGTAGCAGTTTATCATGCCAATCATGAGAAACTAATACCTTAATTGTATTATAAACATCTCTCCACTAAACATAGCACACCATTATGTAGTAGGAGGAAGCCAATCAGTCCTCTCTGGTAAACTGTTTAATATTTTAAAATTGAGCTACCATAAAAAATAAGGAACTCAATGCTCTTGAATATACATTTTAGAGATTTCCTAGAGGTGGAATTACTGGGACCAAGGACACACCCTTCACACTGGCATTGCACATGCTGTTCCTGGGGCAGCTTGTCATTCTAAGCCTGTAATTTCTGTAAATATTATTTTATACTAGTTGGTACAAGGCATAATAACTCCGTGACTCATTTTTATAACAGTGATTATAAGTGTTACTCATTTGTGAGCATAGAAGACAGGCTCCTGGCACAACCTAGCACGTAGGCTGTCCTTTCCT